>JAJQKJ010001478.1:0-119571 GCA_029574335.1 Rana kukunoris
ATGTGCGTTACCCCCGAGAAGTGTACAATGTAAATGTGGGGGCCCCCGGAGTGTACAATGTGACTGTGGGGGCCCCAGGAGTACAATGGGGTGGGGGGGGGCGGGGGGGAGGTGTGGGTGTGGGGGGGGGGGGGGGAGGGTACATGTTGGTGGTGGGGAAATGGGGGGTGTACGGGGGGGGGGGGGGTACGGGGGGGGGGGGGGGGGTGGGGTGTTGTAATGGGGGGGGGGGGGGTGTTGTAAATGTGGGTTTAGGAGTGTTGTTGTGGTGCCTTAGGAGTGTGTGGTGGGGTTTTGTTTAGTACAATTTGAATTGGGGGCCCCAGGAGGTTTTTTTGTTTTTGGGTGGGGGGAGTGCTCAATTTAAAATGTGGGGGCCCCAGGAGTGTATAATCAGAGGGTATTTTGGCCCCCAGTGTTACAATAAATGTGGGGGCCCCAGTGTGTAAAGTATTTGTGAGCCCCCCAGAAGTGTTAAATGTAAATGGGTCACAAGGAGTATTTATGTTGGGTGCCACGGTTTTTGGTAAGGGGCCTCAGGCATACTGGGACTAGTCAGTAAATGGGGGGGCTGGGGTACATCAACGTGTAAATACACGATTGACAATGTAACCCAGGGGGCGGGTCAAGGGTACAATGTAAATGGGGGGCCCGGGAGGTGCGTAACTCTGGACCCGGGTGAAGCTCCAATTTTCCCCCCCTTTTTTTATTATGTGTTTGGGGGCCCCTTCCCCTTTCTTTTATGTCTTTCTTTTTGGGGAGTGTCCCTTTTTCCCCTGTTTCCCCTTTCCCTGTCAAATGTGGGGACGCGGGAGGTGTAGTAGGAGATGTCTATTACATTGGTGGGAATACCCAACATGAATGGACACATACTACACAATACTATGTCACACAAATAAATACAACTATGAGATTATAAACCACTACTGATTGTATAATATTCCCTACACAGTGCCAAAAGACAGACCGATGAAAAAATCAAACATAAAATCAGCTCCATACGCAATGAAAATCGGTGAAATCGCCGGCCGGATGCTGGCGAAATCTGTTCCTGGGGCTGAAAACTCCGGGGAGAGCCGTGGCTTGTAATCATTTGGCTTGTCCCTGTTAACTTCACAGAGGACCCACAGGATCAATGGCGTAACATTGTATATGTATAACTCTGCGGGGTATTCGATTAGGAGGTATCACGTACAGTACAAAACTGACAATGTTATATCACACGCAGGCATACACTTAATCTACTGTGCCCCCGTGACATTTACGTCCCAAACGGCTAAACGGTCATGCCCACGGTATAAAGTGCATTTTATTGATTTTATAGCTTCCGGGATCAGGGCCGGGACTCGGCGTGACCTCCGTGTCCCAGTAAAGTGGGATTGTCCCTGGAGGACCCGATCGCCGCTGCAGTGCGGCGATCTGTCCCTGGAGCAGAAGAACGGGGAGTGCCGTGTGTAAACATGGCTTCCCCGTGCTTCTCTGTGGCCGCAGCATCGATCGCGTCATCCCTGTTATAGGGGGACGCGATCGATGACGTCACACCTACAGCCACACCCCCCTACAGTTATAAACACACGCAGGGAACACTCAAATCCTACAGTGCCCCCTTGTGGTTAACTCCCAAACTGCAACTGTCATTTTCACAGTAAACAATGCAATTTAAATGCACTTTTTGCTGTGAAAATGACAATTGTCCCAAAAATGTGTCAAAATTGTCCGAAGTGTCCGCCATTGTTTTGCTATTGTTTATGTCGCAATGTCACGAAAAAAAAAAAACACTGATCGCCGCTATTAGTAGTAAAACAAAAATAATTAATAAAAATGCAATAAAACTATCCCTTATTTTGTAACTCACCATCAGGGCACAGAGCCCAGCACATCAGGGCACAGAGCCCAGCAAATCGGGGCACATGGCACAGCACATCAGGGTACAGCACATCAAGGCACAGAGCCCAGCAAATCAGGGCACAGCACATCAGGGTACAGGGCACAGCACATCAGGGCACAGCACATCAGGGGACAAAGCCCAGCAAATCAGGGCACAGCACATCAGGGTACAGGGTACAGCATATCAGGGTACAGCACATCAAGGCACAGAGCCCAGCAAATCGGGGCACAGCACATCAGGGTACAGGGCACAGCACATCAGGGGACAAAGCCCAGCAAATCAGGGCACAGCACATCAGGGTACAGGGTACAGCACATCAGGGCACAGAGCCCAGCAAATCAGGGCACAGGGCACAGCACATCAAGGCACAAAGCCCAGCACATCAGGGCACAGCACATCAGGGCATAGCACATCAGGGTACAGCACATCAGGGCACAAAGCCCAGCACATCAGGGCATAGCACATCAGGGTACAGCACATCAGGGCACAAAGCCCAGCACATCAAGGCACAAAGCCCAGCACATCAGGGCACAGCACATCAGGGCACAGGACACAGCACATCAAGGCACAAAGCCCAGCACATCAGGGCACAGCACATCAAGGCACAAAGCCCAGCACAGCACATCAAGGCACAAAGCCCAGCAAATCAGGGCACAGCACATCAGGGTACAGGGCACAGCACATCAGGGCACAGCACATCAGGGGACAAAGCCCAGCAAACCAGGGCACAGCACATCAGGGTACAGGGTACAGCATATCAGGGTACAGCACATCAAGGCACAGAGCCCAGCAAATCAGGGCACAGCACATCAGGGTACAGGGCACAGCACATCAGGGCACAGCACATCAGGGTACAGCATATCAGGGTACAGCACATCAAGGCACAAAGCCCAGCAAATCAGGGCACAGCACATCAGGGTACAGAGCCCAGCAAATCAGGGCACAGGGCACAGCACATCAAGGCACAAAGCCCAGCACATCAGGGCACAGCACATCAGGGCATAGCACATCAGGGTACAGCACATCAGGGTACAGCACATCAGGGCATAGCACATCAGGGTACAGCACATCAGGGCACAAAGCCCAGCACATCAGGGCATAGCACATCAGGGTACAGCACATCAGGGCACAAAGCCCAGCACATCAGGGCACAGCACATCAAGGCACAAAGCCCAGCACATCAGGGCACAGGGCACAACACATCAGGGTACAGCACATCAGGGCACAGGACACAGCACATCAAGGCACAAAGCCCAGCACATCAGGGCACAGCACATCAAGGCACAAAGCCCAGCACATCAGGGCACAGCACATCCGGGTACAGGGCACAGCACATCCGGGTACAGGGCACAGCACAGAGACACTGGGGCGTTAATCAGGCGAAGCCTCATCTGCAATCCCAATGTAAAAGCCGGAGTGCTTTTAGAGCCCCTTTCACACTGCCAGCACCCGAAAACCGCTGGTAAAGCGCCACCAAGACCCGAACGTGGAGAGGGGGCGTTTCTGGAGGGGTTTTTTTTCAGCGTCAAAAGCTGCTCCAAAGATGCTGCTTGCAGGACTCGTGTGAAAGGGTCCATTGAGATGCATGGAGGGTGTTTTATGAGGCTAAAACACTGTGAAAGGGGTCTAATAATTCACTTGGAGGGACCAGAGTCTCCACTTTGATGTAGAGTATTACTACTTGCCCCAATAAGGGCGGGTTTTGGGGAATGAGGTCACAGTATCACATTTAGTACAGGGGGCGGGGCTTCAGGAGACCCACATGGGGCAATTTCCAGGGCATGGAATGGGAGAGAAGAGTATATAATATATTGGGGGGGGGAGTCTCTGTACAGCATTATCCACAGACCCTCCTCCGAGGGGCCCACATCCTGCTACAACGTCTCTAAGTGGCCCTGTAACTACGTTGTAAACTCCTGGTGAATTCTTACCACAGATTCTCAATGGGATTTAGGTCTGGACTGTGACTGGGCCATTCTAACACATGAATAGGCTTTGATCTAAACCGTTCCATTGTAGCTCTGGCTGTACTTTAGGGTCGTTGTCCTGCTGGAAGGTGAACCCCCCCCCCCTCCCCCCTTCTAAGATTGTCCTGTATTTGTCTCCATCCATCTTCCCATCAACTCTGACCAGCTTCCCAGTCCCTGCTAAAGAAAACCATCCCCACCACCTGCTGCTGCTCTGATGAATGCTCTCCTTGCCCGGCCCGGTCAGTTTAGGTGAACGGCAATGTCTTGGTAGGTTTGCACCCAGCCCGAGGATCAGAGGAGCGGGACCCAGCCCGAGGATCAGAGGAGCGGGACCCAGCCCGAGGATCAGAGGAGCGGGACCCAGCCCGAGGATCAGAGGAGCGGGACCCAGCCCGAGGATCAGAGGAGCGGGACCCAGCCCGAGGAGCGGGACCCAGCCCGAGGAGGGGGACCCAGCCCAAGGATCAGAGGAGCGGGACCCAGCCTGAGGAGCGGGACCCAGCCCGAGGATCAGAGGAGCGGGACCCAGCCTGAGGAGCGGGACCCAGCCAGAAGGTTCAGAGGAGCGGGACCCAGCCTGAGGATCAGATGAGCGGGACCCAGCCCGAGGATCAGAGGAGCGGGACCCAGCCCGAGGAGCGGGACCCAGCCTGAGGAGCGGGACCCAGCCCGAGGATCAGAGGAGCGGGACCCAGCCCGAGGAGCGAGACCCAGCCCGAGGATCAGAGGAGCGGGACCCAGCCTGATGAGGGGGACCCAGCCCGAGGATCAGAGGAGCGGGACCCAGCCCGAGGAGCGGGACCCAGCCTGAGGAGGGGGACCCAGCCTGAGGATCAGAGGAGCGGGACCCAGCCTGAGGATCAGAGGAGCGGGACCCAGCCTGAGGATCAGAGGAGCGGGACCCAGCCTGAGGATCAGAGGAGCGGGACCCAGCCTGAGGATCAGAGGAGCGGGACCCAGCCTGAGGATCAGAGGAGCGGGACCCAGCCTGAGGATCAGAGGAGCGGGACCCAGCCTGAGGAGCGGGACCCAGCCTGAGGAGGGGGACCCAGCCCGAGGATCAGAGGAGCGGGACCCAGCCCGAGGAGTGGGACCCAGCCCGAGGATCAGAGGAGCGGGACCCAGCCCGAGGAGTGGGACCCAGCCCGAGGATCAGAGGAGCGGGACCCAGCCCGAGGAGCGGGACCCAGCCCGAGGATCAGAGGAGCGGGACCCAGCCCGAGTAGCGGGACCCAGCCCGAGGATCAGAGGAGCGGGACCCAGCCCGAGGATCAGAGGAGCGGGACCCAGCCCGAGTAACGGGACCCAGCCCGAGGATCAGAGGAGCGGGACCCAGCCCGAGGATCAGATGAGCGGGACCCAGCCCGAGCATCAGAGGAGCGGGACCCATCCTGAGGAGCGGGACCCAGCCTGAGGAGGGGGACCCAGCCTGAGGAGCGGGACCCAGCCCGAGGATCAGAGGAGCGGGACCCCCCCCCCCCGAGGAGCGAGACCCAGCCCGAGGATCGGAGGAGCGGGACCCAGGATCAGAGGAGGGGGACCCAGCCTGAGGAGGGGGACCCAGCCTGAGGAGGGGGACCCAGCCTGAGGAGGGGGACCCAGCCTGAGGATCAGAGGAGGGGGACCCAGCCAGAGGAGCGGGACCCAGCCCGAGGATCAGAGGAGCGGGACCCAGCCTGAGGAGCGGGACCCAGCCTGAGGATCAGAGGAGCGGGACCCAGCCTGAGGAGCGAGACCCAGCCTGAGGATCAGAGGAGCGGGACCCAGCCTGAGGAGCGGGACCCAGCCCGAGGATCAGAGGAGCGGGACCCAGCCTGAGGAGCGAGACCCAGCCTGAGGATCAGAGGAGCGGGACCCAGCCTGAGGAGCGGGACCCAGCCCGAGGATCAGAGGAGCGGGACCCAGCCCGAGGATCAGAGGAGCGGGACCCAGCCCGAGGATCAGAGGAGCGGGACCCAGCCTGAGGAGCGGGACCCAGCCTGAGGAGCGGGACCCAGCCCGAGGATCAGAGGAGCGGGACCCAGCCCGAGGATCAGAGGAGCGGGACCCAGCCCGAGGATCAGAGGAGCGGGACCCAGCCTGAGGATCAGAGGAGCGGGACCCAGCCCGAGGAGCGGGACCCAGCCTGAGAATCAGAGGAGCGGGACCCAGCCTGCGGAGCGGGACCCAGCCTGAGGGGGACCCAGCCTGAGGAGGGGGACCCAGCCCGAGGATCAGAGGAGCGGGACCCAGCCCGAGGAGCGAGACCCAGCCCGAGGATCAGAGGAGCGGGACCCAGCCTGAGGAGCGGGACCCAGCCTGAGGAGCGGGACCCAGCCTGAGGAGCGGGACCCAGCCTGAGGATCAGAGGAGCGGGACCCAGCCCGAGGATCAGAGGAGCGGGACCCAGCCCGAGGATCAGAGGAGCGGGACCCAGCCCGAGGATCAGAGGAGCGGGACCCAGCCCGAGGATCAGAGGAGCGGGACCCAGCCCGAGGATCAGAGGAGCGGGACCCAGCCCGAGGAGCGGGACCCAGCCTGAGAATCAGAGGAGCGGGACCCAGCCTGCGGAGCGGGACCCAGCCTGCGGAGCGGGACCCAGCCTGCGGAGCGGGACCCAGCCTGAGGAGGGGGACCCAGCCTGAGGAGGGGGACCCAGCCCGAGGATCAGAGGAGCGGGACCCAGCCCGAGGAGCGAGACCCAGCCCGAGGATCAGAGGAGCGGGACCCAGCCTGAGGAGCGGGACCCAGCCTGAGGATCAGAGGAGCGGGACCCAGCCTGAGGAGCGAGACCCAGCCCGAGGATGAGGAGCGGGACCCAGCCCGAGGATCAGAGGAGCGGGACCCAGCCCGAGGATGAGGAGCGGGACCCAGCCCGAGGATCAGAGGAGCGGGACCCAGCCCGAGGATCAGAGGAGCGGGACCCAGCCCGAGGATCAGAGGAGCGGGACCCAGCCCGAGGAGCGGGACCCAGCCCGAGGATCAGAGGAGCGGGACCCAGCCTGAGGAGCGGGACCCAGCCTGAGGAGCGGGACCCAGCCTGAGGAGCGGGACCCAGCCTGAGGAGCGGGACCCAGCCTGAGGAGCGGGACCCAGCCTGAGGAGCAGGACCCAGCCTGAGAATCTGAGGAGCGGGACCCAGCCTGAGGAGCGGGACCCAGCCCGAGGATCAGAGGAGCGGGACCCAGCCCGAGGATCAGAGGAGCGGGACCCAGCCCGAGGATCAGAGGAACGGGACCCAGCCTGAGGAGCGGGACCCAGCCTGAGGAGCAGGACCCAGCCTGAGAATCAGAGGAGCGGGACCCAGCCTGAGGAGCGGGACCCAGCCTGCGGAGCGGGACCGAGCCCGAGGATCAGAGCAGTGGGACCCAGCCTGAGGATCAGAGGAGCGGGACCCAGCCTGAGGAGCGGGACCCAGCCTGAGGATCAGAGGAGCGGAACCCAGCCAGCCTGAGGAGCGGGACCCACCCAGCCTGGCGTGTGGCCCCATAACATTGAACATCCTTCTCCTGGTGACTTTGTAATGAAAAGACGTTCTCTGTAAGACCCCCCGAATGTTAAATGTTCCTTCTATTGATCAATATGAAATACAGGAATGCTCCCTGCGAGGCCCACTAACATAAACCCAGAACATTAAATGTTCCTTCTCCGATCAGAAGGGCTCATACACTGAGCACATTCGATCAGTGGGAATAATACAAAGAGAACATTCGATCAAATGGGGTAATGCACTGAGAACATTTGATCAGGGGCGGGGGGTAATTCACTGAGACCATTCGATCGGGGGGTAATACACTGAGAACATTCGATCAGAGGGGGTAATACACTGACAACGTGTAATTTTTTTTGTTTGCCCCAGTTTCGCAGTAGTTGATCGGCTCACAGAACGAATGTACATACAGGTGATTTGGACGAATAGCTGTGCAATGTGATTTTTGTCTCTCCTCAGGGCGGAGGTGGAGGTTTTGGGTCTTACTGAAGACGTGGACAACGAATTTCTTCATCTTTACTTTGAGAATAAACGTCGGTCAGGAGGCGGGGCAATACAGTCGGTCTCCAGGAACGGGTCGGTGGGGCTAATCACATTTTCAGATCCTGGAGGTAAGTGACTCTCCACACTGACCAATCATAAATAACCTCCAGAGGCAGGAAACCCCCCCCCCCCCTCAAATCACACCTTCTGTAATATCTTTACTAACTTTTCATAGATATCACCTGTATATAAAGTGTCAGATAGAGGAGGAAGCAGTGATAGATCAGTAATCTGTATATAACATTCTCTGGGTGGTGGGTCACATGACCTATTTTCCGGGTGGTTGGAAGGTGGTGGATTACATGACCTCTATTTTCCGGGTGGTTGGAAGGTGGTGGGTCACATGGCCTCTATTTTCCGGGTGGTTGGAAGGTGGTGGGTCACATGACCTCTATTTTCCGGGTGGTTGGAAGGTGGTGGGTCACATGACCTCTATTCTCTGGGTGGTGGGTCACATGACCTCTATTCTCTGGGTGGTGGGTCACATGACCTCTATTCTCTGGGTGGTGGGTCACGTGACCTCTATTCTCTGGGTGGTGGGTCACGTGACCTCTATTCTCTGGGTGGTGGGTCACGTGACCTCTATTCTCTGGGTGGTGGGTCACATGACCTCTATTCTCTGGGTGGTGGGTCACATGACCTCTATTCTCTGGGTGGTGGGTCACATGACCTCTATTCTCTGGGTGGTGGGTCACATGACCTCTATTCTCTGGGTGGTGGGTCACATGACCTCTATTCTCTGGGTGGTGGGTCACATGACCTCTATTCTCTGGGTGGTGGGTCACATGACCTCTATTCTCTGGGTGGTGGGTCACATGACCTCTATTCTCCGGGTGGCTGGAGGGCGACGTACAGGGTGGGGTGGCTGGAGGGCGGCGTACAGGGTAGGGTGGCTGGAGGGTGGTGTACAGGGTGGGGTGGCTGGAGGGTGGTGTACAGGGTAGGGTGGTTGGAGGACGGTGTACAGGGTAGGGTGGTTGGAGGACAGTGGGGTGGTTGGAGGGCGGTGGATGGTAGGGTGGTTGGAGAGCGGCGGACGTTAGGGTGGTTGGAGGACGGTGTACCGTGGGGTGGTTGGAGTGTGGTGTGGCGTATGGTAGGGTGAGTGGAGGGCGGTGTACGGTAGTGTGGTTGGAGGGCAGTGCGGCGTACTGTAGGGCAGTTGGAGGGCGGCGTACGGTAGAGTGGATGGAGGGCGGTGCGGCATACGGTAGGGTGAGTGGAGGGCGGCGTACGGTAGTGTGGTTGAAGGGCCGTTGCGGTGTACAGTAGGGCGGTTGGAGAGCGGTGTACGATAGGGTGGATGGAGGGCGGTGCGGTAGGGTGGTTTGAGGGCGGTGTACAGTAGGGTGGAGGGCGGTGCGGCATACGGTAGGGTGGTTGGAGGGCAGCGTACGATAGGGTGGATGGAGGGCGGTGCGGTGTACGGTAGGGTGGTTGGAAGGCGGCGTACGGTAGGGTGGATGGAGGGCGGCGGACGTTAGGGTGGTTGGAGGACCGTGTATGGTGGGGTGGTTGGAGGGCGGTGCGGCGTATGCTAGGGTGAGTGGAGGGCGGTGTACGGTAGTGTGGTTGGAGGGCGGTGCGGCATGCGGTAGGGTGGATGGAGGGCGGTGCCGTGTACGGTAGGGTGGTTGGAAGGCGGCGTACGGTAAGGTGGATGGAAGGCGGCGGACGTTAGGGTGGTTGGAGGACCGTGTACGGTGGGGTGGTTGGGGGGCGGTGCGGCGTATGCTAGGGTGAGTGGAGGGCGGTGTACGGTAGTGTGGTTGGAGGGCGGTGCGGCATGCGGTAGGGTGGTTGGAGGGCGGTGAACGGTAGGGTGGATGGAGGGCGGTGCGGCGTACGGTAGGGTGAGTGGAGGGCGGCGTACAGTAGTGTGGTTGGAGGGCCGTTGCGGCGTACGGTAGGGCGGTTGGAGGGCGGCGTACAATAGGGTGGATGGAGGGCAGTGCGGTAGGGTGGTTTGAGGGCGGTGTACAGTAGGGTGGATGGAGGGCGGTGCCGCGTACGGTAGGGTAGTTGGAGGGCGGTGTATGGTAGGGTGGTTGGAGGGCGGAGTAGGGTGGATGGAGGGCGGTGCCGCGTACGGTGAGGTGGTTGGAGGGCGGCGTACGGTAGGGCTGTTGGAGGGCGGTGCGGTGTACAGTAGGGTGGATGGAGGGCGGTGCGGCGTACGGTAGGGTGGATGGAGGGCGGTGCGGCGTACGGTAGGGTGGATGGAGGGCGGTGCCGCGTACGGTGGGGTGGATGGAGGGCGGTGCCGCGTACGGTGGGGTGGATGGAGGGCGGTGCCACGTACGGTGGGGTGGATGGAGGGCGGTGCCGCGTACGGTGGGGTGGATGGAGGGCGGTGCCGCGTACGGTGGGGTGGATGGAGGGCGGTGCTGCGTATGGTGGGGTGGTTGGAGGGTGGCGTACGGTGGGGTGGATTAAGGGCGGTGCGGCGTACGGTAGGGTAGTTGGAGGGCGGTGAGGCGGTTGGATGGCGGTGTACAGTAGGGTGGTTGTAGGTCAGTCAGGTAAACGGATTTGGTCTTTTGTTTTCCAGATGCGGAGAGGGTCTTGTCTAAGGGGGAGCACCGCTTAAACCATGTGACTGTTCAGGTGAGGCGTCCTCCCCCATGGGACCCCCGGATGGTGGCTCTGTGCGGGTTGGATCCGGACACAACGGAGGCTCTCCTGGAATTATATGCGGAGGCCGTGAGTGGCCGGCAAGAGTTCAGCGTCCTCCGCTCTGCAGATAAGACCGCCGCCCTCGTCTCCTTCCAGCAAGTGCTGAGCCAAGAAGGTAGGTGAAGCCAGTAGGTCTCCATTCAGTCCTCCATTTGTATTGCCTCCATCCTGTGTTGTCAGCAATTTGCTCCGGTGGGGGGGATTCTTTTTACTGATCCTCCAGTAGGCAATTGGCTATTCCCTGGATCTCCCCCCCCCCCCCCCGGGGGCATTCCCTATAAATATTTGTATCCGGTTATTCGTAGGAATATATCCGGCTTTTAAAGCGGAGGTCCGCCCTAAAAAACATTTATACATTAATATCTTCTTTTAGAAAAAAAAATGTTTTTACTTAACAAACCACTGTTGCTCGGCAGTCCTCCTAATCTGTGTAAAAAATAAAATATAAAGTGAGGGGTGGTGGCGCTGCGCTGATGTGTTGTGTGAACCAGCTGGTGGTGCTTCCAATCAGAAGAAAGCTTGTTGGGCTTCTCACTTAGGTAGGCTCATGGGTGGGGCCTTCCTGATGACAGTAAGTACTGACAATAGCCCTGATGCTGGAAGATGAACTTGGACCCAACCGGGTTGGCTGTGTGTAGAAATAAATATGTGAAGCAATGTGCTGAGATGATCTACATTAGTCAATAGGAATAATTAGCTTGAGGTAGGTGTACCTGAGGAAGTGGAAGTAGGTAACACTGAGGTGTATGTTCCTGAAAAGATTCCTGTGGTAGGTGAAAATCAATGGAGTAATAAAGTGCCCAATACCTATAAAGTGCAAATCAATTCAAACAATATGTTGCAAGTGTTTCCAAATAAAATCTATAAATAGAACAAAGAATACTAAAGGTTCATTAATAGTATATGTGTAACTACCTACAACTCCATCCATTGGTATGTGATTCCGGGGGGGGGGGGGGTGCCTGTCAATCAATAAACAACAAGCAGTCCCTTCATCACAAATAGTATATTGCTGCTACTGAATATACAAGCATACATGGCAGCTGGCAATCCTGGTCTTAGGCCATTGTGAAAAAAGTTCATTGGACGAAACGCGTCAGTTGACCAGCAAGCCTCTTACGTCACACCCTCTCCTCTCACGTCGTCGTCTCCTCTGACTCACGAGCGGCAACGAGGCGTGGAACGCAAACGGACTTCTACACGCTATTCAGTGCGTTCCCCTCACCGCTATACGGAGGGCGGGTGACCTGTCTATCAAAGTGCCCGGGCAAGGGGGAGGGGCTATACTTGTCAGCGCGGGGGGGAACACAGCTATTCAAATGCAAATGACAGCTGTTGTGTTCCCCCAGCACATAGTAAGTAGATGTCAGCAGCGGCGGGAGGAGGGGGGGGGGATTGACTTGTTTTTGTCTTAGGGCACCATGGCTGAACTTAGGGGGACCATGGCTGAACTTAGAGGGACATGGCTGAACTTAGAGGGACCATGGCTGAACTTAGAGGGACCATGGCTGAACTTAGAGGGGACCATGGCTGAACTTAGAGGGGACCATGGCTGAACTTAGAGGGGACCATGGCTGAACTTAGAGGGGACCATGGCTGAACTTAGAGGGGACCATGGCTGAACTTAGAGGGGACCATGGCTGAACTTAGAGGGGACCATGGCTGAACTTAGAGGGGACCATGGCTGAACTTAGAGGGGACCATGGCTGAACTTAGAGGGGACCATGGCTGAACTTAGAGGGGACCATGGCTGAACTTAGAGGGGACCATGGCTGAACTTAGAGGGACCATGGCTGAACTTAGAGGGACCATGGCTGAACTTAGAGGGACCATGGCTAATCAGAGGGACATGGCTGCATTTGGGGACACATGGCTGCATTTAAAAAAAAGTATCGGTATTCGGTATCGGCGAGTACATGAAAAAAAGTATCGGTACTTGTACTCGGTCCTAAAAAAGTGGTATCGGGACAACCCTAGCGCATTCCCATGGTCTCTGCACCACGCTGAGGATCACCACCAGCTTCAAGCCAGGGGGTAAGATCACAGCCCTCCTGCTACCTCAAGGCTCCTTGTGGGGACAACTATCTGGTGAGTGGGGACAACTATCTGGTGAGTGGGGACCCAGGCGGGGAATCTTCGGATGATAATTAGTTGGAAAGCCCAACACCAGGATTGCCAGCTGCCATGTATGCTTGTATATTCAGTAGCAGCAATATACTATTTGTGATGAAGGGACTGCTTGTCGTTTATTGATTGACAGGCACCCCCCCCCCCCCCCAATTATTCCTATTGACTAATGTAGATCATCTTATCTTAGCACATTGCTTCACATATTTATTTCTACACACAGCCAACCCGGTTGGGTCCAAGTTCATCTTCCAGCATTAGGGCTATTGTCAGTACTTACTGTCATCAGGAATGCCCCACCCATGAGCCTACCTAAGTGAGAAGCCCAACAAGCTTTCTTCTGATTGGAAGCACCACCAGCTGGTTCACACAACACATCAGCGCAGCGCCACCACCCCTCACTTTATATTTTATTTTTTACACGGTCTGATCCTCTTATTGGGGGATCTTCAGGGGGGCAGCAGCCCATTTATCTAGTCCATAGCGTGGATCCCTATCCCAAAAAAGTCTTTCTAATCTGCCTCTTCCTAGTCGGCGGTGATGTTCCGCCACTTTCTCCTCTTTAGCGAGCTCCCCCCCCCCCATTGACTTCTGGGATCTGTGTGTGTCCCAGAAGACAACGGGGTCATTCACAAAGCGCCCTGCGACTCGTGCATGTGCAAGGCTCCAATGCTGGTTTCCCTTAGTTGCTATGGCGGCGCTGATACCCGATCCAAGGGACGGAACGTTTCAGGGGGCCATCGTTGTGGGCTCCCTGGAGAGGTAAGTGCCCTTATTAAAATTCAGCAGCTACAGTGTTTGTAGTTGTTGACTTGGACATTGTACAGTCTCCATGGACATTGTACGCTCTCCGTGGACTTTGTACGCTCTCCGTGGACTTTGTACGCTCTCCGTGGACTTTGTACGCTCTCCGTGGACTTTGTACGCTCTCCGTGGACTTTGTACGCTCTCCGTGGACTTTGTACGCTCTCCGTGGACTTTGTAAGCTCTCCGTGGACTTTGTACGCTCTCCGTGGACTTTGTACGCTCTCCGTGGACGTTGTACGCTCTCCGTGGACGTTGTACGCTTTCCGTGGACGTTGTACGCTTTCCGTGGACGTTGTACGCTTTCCGTGGACGTTGTACGCTTTCCGTGGACGTTGTACGCTCTCCGTGGACGTTGTACGCTCTCCGTGGACGTTGTACGCTCTCCGTGGACGTTGTACGCTCTCCGTGGACGTTGTACGCTCTCCGTGGACGTTGTACGCTCTCCGTGGACGTTGTACGCTCTTTGTGGATGTTGTACGCTCTCCGCGAACGTTGTGCGCTCTCCGCGGACGTTGTGCGCTCTTCGCGGACGTTGTACGCTCTCCACGGACGTTGTACGCTCTCCTTGAACATTGTACGCTCTCCGTTCTGTCATCTCCATGAACATTTCTAATTTTTGTGTCTCAGATCTTAACCATATATTCACTCGTGTGGAAGAAAAGAAATTACACGATCGATCGATCTCTGTGCTCCGTGTCCGGGCCAGTGGGGACATCCTGGTGGGAAATATTGGGAGTCAGATAACAAAGGATCTCCTGGAGATGTACTTCGAGAGTAAGCGCAGTGGAGGTGGCGCGTTGAGGTCCGTGACCGTCCTGAGGGAGGAATTCGCCGTCGTCTCTTTCCAGGACTGGAACGGTGAGTGTGGGTCGCTGGGCTCCTCTGTCTGAACCAATGGGAAAGATCCATCTTTTTAAATATCCTGCCTGCTGAACCTGAAGGGTGGTCTCTGACCGTATGTCACACCCCACCTCATCTGTTCTCAGGACCGGCTTCATACATCAAGAGTCCGATGGATAAAAAAAGTCCAAATTATAGAAAACCTCCAATCCTGTACCCAGGCAGAAACCCCAACAAAGCACGATCCAATCCTGTACCCAGGGAGAACCCCCAACAAAGCACGATCCAATCCTGTACCCAGGCAGAACCCCCAACAAAGCATGATCCAATCCTGTACCCAGACAGAACCCCCAACAAAGCATGATCCATTTCCTGTACCCAGACAGAACCCCCCAACAAAGCATGATCCAATCCTGTACCCAGGCAGAACCCCCAACAAAGCACGACCCAATCCTGTACCCAGACAGAACCCCCCAACAAAGCATGATCCAATCCTGTACCCAGGCAGAACCCCCAACAAAGCACAACCCAATCCTGTACCCAGGCAGAACCCCCCAACAAAGCACAACCCAATCCTGTACCCAGGCAGAACCCCAACAAAGCATGATCCAATCCTGTACCCAGGCAGAACCCCCAACAAAGCACAACCCAATCCTGTACCCAGGGAGAACCCCCAACAAAGCATGATCCAGTCCTGTACCCAGACAGAACCCCCAACAAAGCATGATCCAATCCTGTACCCAGACAGAACCCCCAA
Source organism: Rana kukunoris (assembly GCA_029574335.1). Classification (NCBI taxonomy): domain Eukaryota; kingdom Metazoa; phylum Chordata; class Amphibia; order Anura; family Ranidae; genus Rana; species Rana kukunoris. The sequence continues at coordinate 15,078 of JAJQKJ010001478.1, forward strand.
CAAAGCACGACCCAATCCTGTACCCAGGCAGAACCCCCAACAAAGCACGATCCAATCCTGTACCCAGGCAGAACCCCCAACAAAGCACGATCCAATCCTGTACCCAGACAGAACCCCCAACAAAGCACGACCCAATCCTGTACCCAGGCAGAACCCCCAACAAAGCATGATCCAATCCTGTACCCAGGCAGAACCCCCAACAAAGCATGATCCAATCCTGTACCCAGGCAGAAACCCCAACAAAGCATGAGCCAATCCTGTACCCAGGCAGAACCCCCAACAAAGCATGATCCAATCCTGTACCCAGGCAGAACCCCCAACAAAGCATGAGCCAATCCTGTACCCAGACAGAACCCCCAACAAAGCATGATCCAATCCTGTACCCAGGCAGAACCCCCAACAAAGCATGATCCAATCCTGTACCCAGACAGAACCCCCAACAAAGCATGATCCAATCCTGTACCCAGGCAGAACCCCCAACAAAGCACAACCCAATCCTGTACCCAGGCAGAACCCCCAACAAAGCACAACCCAATCCTGTACCCAGGCAGAACCCCCAACAAAGCACAACCCAATCCTGTACCCAGGCAGAACTCCCAACAAAGCACGATCCAATCCTGTACCCAGGGAGAGCCCCCAACAAAGCACGATCCAATGCTGTACCCAGGCAGAACCCCCAACAAAGCACGATCCAATACTGTACCCAGGCAGAACCCCCAACAAAGCACGATCCAATCCTGTACCCAGGCAGAACCCCCAACAAAGCACAACCCAATCCTGTACCCAGGCAGAACCCCCAACAAAGCATGATCCAATCCTGTACCCAGACAGAACCCCCAACAAAGCATGATCCATTTCCTGTACCCAGACAGAACCCCCAACAAAGCACGACCCAATCCTGTACCCAGACAGAACCCCCAACAAAGCATGATCCAATCCTGTACCCAGGCAGAACCCCCAACAAAGCACAACCCAATCCTGTACCCAGGCAGAACCCCCAACAAAGCACAACCCAATCCTGTACCCAGGCAGAACCCCCAACAAAGCACAACCCAATCCTGTACCCAGGCAGAACTCCCAACAAAGCACGATCCAATCCTGTACCCAGGGAGATCCCCCAACAAAGCACGATCCAATGCTGTACCCAGGCAGAACCCCCAACAAAGCACGATCCAATACTGTACCCAGGCAGAACCCCCAACAAAGCACGATCCAATCCTGTACCCAGGCAGAACCCCCAACAAAGCACAACCCAATCCTGTACCCAGGCAGAACCCCCAACAAAGCATGATCCAATCCTGTACCCAGACAGAACCCCCAACAAAGCATGATCCATTTCCTGTACCCAGACAGAACCCCCAACAAAGCACGACCCAATCCTGTACCCAGACAGAACCCCCCAACAAAGCATGATCCAATCCTGTACCCAGACAGAACCCCCAACAAAGCATGATCCAATCCTGTACCCAGGCAGAACCCCCCAACAAAGCACAACCCAATCCTGTACCCAGGCAGAACCCCCAACAAAGCATGATCCAGTCCTGTACCCAGACAGAACCCCCCAACAAAGCACAACCGAATCCTGTACCCAGGGAGAACCCCCAACAAAGCACGATCCAATCCTGTACCCAGGCAGAACCCCCAACAAAGCACAACCCAATCCTGTACCCAGGCAGAACCCCCAACAAAGCACAACCCAATCCTGTACCCAGGCAGAACGCCCAACAAAGCACGATCCAATCCTGTACCCAGGCAGAACCCCCAACAAAGCATGATCCAATCCTGTACCCAGGCTGAACCCCCAACAAAGCACGACCCAATCCTGTACCCAGGCAGAACCCCCAACAAAGCACGACCCAATCCTGTACCCAGACAGAACCCCCAACAAAGCATGATCCAATCCTGTACCCAGACAGAACCCCCAACAAAGCATGATCCAATCCTGTACCCAGACAGAACCCCCCAACAAAGCATGATCCAATCCTGTACCCAAACAGAACCCCCCAACAAAGCATGATCCATTCCTGTACCCAGGCAGAACCCCCAACAAAGCATGATCCATTCCTGTACCCAGACAGAACCCCCCAACAAAGCATGATCCAATCCTGTACCCAGGCAGAACCCCCAACAAAGCATGATCCAATCCTGTACCCAGGCAGAACCCCCCAACAAAGCACGACCCAGTCCTGTACCCAGACAGAACCCCCCAACAAAGCACGACCCAATCCTGTACCCAGACAGAACCCCCAACAAAGCATGATCCAATCTTGTACCCAGACAGAACCCCCCCCAACAAAGCACGACCCAGTCCTGTACCCAGGCAGAATCCCCAACAAAGCATGATCCATTCCTGTACCCAGACAGAACCCCCCAACAAAGCATGATCCAATCCTGTACCCAGGCAGAACCCCCAACAAAGCATGATCCAATCCTGTACCCAGGCAGAACCCCCCCAACAAAGCACGACCCAGTCCTGTACCCAGACAGAACCCCCCAACAAAGCACGACCCAATCCTGTACCCAGACAGAACCCCCAACAAAGCATGATCCATTCCTGTACCCAGACAGAACCCCAACAAAGCATGATTCAATCCTGTACCCAGGGAGAACCCCCAACAAAGCATGATCCAATCCTGTACCCAGGCACAACCCCCAACAAAGCATGATCCAATCCTGTACCCAGGGAGAACCCCCAACAAAGCATGATCCAATCCTGTACCCAAGGAGAACCCCCAACAAAGCATGATCCAATCCTGTACCCAGGCAGAACCCCCCACCAAAGCACGACCCAGTCCTGTATCCAGACAGAACCCCCAACAAAGCATGATCCAATCTTGTACCCAGACAGAACCCCCCCAACAAAGCACGACCCAGTCCTGTACCCAGGCAGAATCCCCAACAAAGCATGATCCATTCCTGTACCCAGACAGAACCCCCCAACAAAGCATGATCCAATCCTGTACCCAGGCAGAACCCCCAACAAAGCATGATCATATCCTGTACCCAGGCAGAACCCCCTAACAAAGCACGACCCAGTCCTGTACCCAGGCAGAACCCCAACAAAGCATGATCCAATCCTGTACCCAGACAGAACCCCTAACAAAGCATGATCCAGTCCTGTACCCAGACAGAACCCCCAACAAAGCACGACCCAATCCTGTACCCAGACAGAACCCCCCAACAAAGCATGATCCAATCCTGTACCCAGGCAGAACCCCCAACAAAGCATGATCCAATCCTGTACCCAGGCACAACCCCCAACAAAGCATGATCCAATCCTGTACCCAGGGAGAACCCCCAACAAAGCATGATCCAATCCTGTACCCAAGGAGAACCCCCAACAAAGCATGATCCAATCCTGTACCCAGGCAGAACCCCCCAACAAAGCACGACCCAATCCTGTACCCAGGCAGAACCCCCAACAAAGCACGACCCAATCCTGTACCCAGACAGAACCCCAACAAAGCACGACCCAATCCTTGTACCCAGACAGAACCCCAACAAAGCATGATTCAATCCTGTACCCAGGGAGAACCCCCAACAAAGCATGATCCAATCCTGTACCCAGGCATAACCCCCAACAAAGCACGACCCAATCCTGTACCCAGACAGAACCCCCCCAACAAAGCATGATCCATTCCTGTATTTAGACAGAACCCCCCAACAAAGCATGATCCATTCCTGTACCCAGACAGAACCCCCCAACAAAGCATGATCCATTCCTGTACCCAGACAGAACCCCCCAACAAAGCATGATCCATTCCTGTACCCAGGCAGAACCCCAACAAAGCATGATCCATTCCTGTACCCAGGCAGAACCCCCAACAAAGCACGACCCAATCCTGTACCCAGGCAGAACCCCCAACAAAGCGCGATCCATTCCTGTACCCAGGGAGAACCCCAACAAAGCGCGACCCATTCCTGTACCCAGGGAGAACCCCCAACAAAGCATGACCCATTCCTGTACCCAGGGAGAAACCCCAACAAAGCATGACCCATTCCTGTACCCAGGGAGAACCCCCCAACAAAGCACGACCCAATCCTGTACCCAGGGAGAACCCCCAACAAAGCATGATCCATTCCTGTACCCAGGGAGAACCCCCAACAAAGCACGACCCAATCCTGTACCCAGGGAGAACCCCCAACAAAGCATGACCCATTCCTGTACCCAGGCAGAACCCCCAACAAAGCATGACCCAATCCTGTACCCAGGGAGAGCCCCCAACAAAGCACGACCCATTCCTGTACCCAGGCAGAACCCCCAACAATTCACGACCCAATCTACTTTTGGAGGGACTTCCTTCATGACTGCCCAAGAGCCAATCTGATATTCCCTGGATCCCCTCCCCCTCCCCTGGTGTTATTATTTCTAAATATTAGTATCTGGTTATATTTTATACATTTAGGAATACATCCAGATCTTTTATAAAACTGTCTACTGAGCTGGTCAGAACCGGTTCCTGAGGGACTCTATTCCACGCTTTCACATCATCTGTATTTGGAGGTTAAATCTCTTTTCCTCTAGAAAAAAAGAGTGCCCCCTAGTCCTCTGTGATGACCTTACAGTGAATAACTCAACTCCAAATTCACTATATGGACCCCTTATATTCTTATGTTCTCAAGATGGGGGTCAAATGGTGGTTTGCCAGGGGTCACCAAATCCTGGGCTGTTCCTGAAGCCCCCACCGCTCTCCCAGCATTTTTATAGCCACCCAGCTGGGCTGTTCCTGCGGTTTCCCACTCGGCCTCTTCTCAGTCCCCCAATAAGTTCACAGCATGGCTGGGGGGCAGAAACTAGAGGTCAGCTGACTGGTGAGGAATGTGAAGTGGGAGGGGCTGGAGGAGACCCCATCTCCTGATTTTGGCTTAGGTGTCACGGCTATGAGACACCACAAAGTGGGAAACAGCAAGTAACCAGGCCGGTTTTTATAGTTTCCAGTAAAAGTCACCACTACAGTTCTACGACTACCGATCAGAACTTCCTCCAGCACTGCCACTCATTCCATCCCCCCGCCAAGGAGTAAGAGAAGGAATACAAATAGAGAATATATGAAAGGGAGAGGAAAAGAGGGGGAGGAACAAAGAAAAAGAGAGAGAGAGAGCAAGAAAGACGGCTAGAGTGAGGGATGGGGGATAACAAACAAGAAATTGGGACAGAGAGGGATAAAAGGGAAAGAAAGGAGAACAAAGAGAAAGAGCGGTACATCCTAAAATTCTGACAGCCCACACTACGAAAATAATTTTACTGTTGGGGGGGGTCACCGTACTAGCAAGGTTGAGAACCACTGCCTTATGTATTTGGTAAAAATTACTTGCCTGGCCCTATGTGAAAAAGTAATTGCCCCTCCCATGCTGGATCATCAATGGACTGTGATTAACTACAAGTTTTTGGAAAACTGAGTTAATTTTTACTTGCCACACCCCAGAACTGCCAGACCTGTTGAATCAAGAGACCACATAAATAGACGCCGTCTGACAAAGTGAAGCACGCTAACCGATCTCAAAAAGCCACACGTCACGCCGTGATCTATAAAAAATGAACCACTTAATGACCGAGGGTGTTTTTCAGATTCGGTGTTTACGAGACTAAAACATTTTTTTTGCTAGAAAATGACTTAAAACCCCCAAACATTATATATATATATTTTTTTTCTAACACCCTAGAGAATAAAATGGCAGTCATTTCAATACTTTTTGTCACACCATATTTGCTCAGCGGTCTTACAAGCGCACTTTTTTTGGAAAAAAATCCCTTTTTTGAATTAAAAAATAAGACAATAATAAATTTGGGCCAATTATTTTATATTGTGAAAGATAATGTTACACCGAGTAAATTGATACCAAACATGTCACACTGAAAAATTGCGCCCGCTCGTGGCATGGCGTCAAACTTTTACCCTTAAAAAATCTCGATAGGCGACGTTTAATTTTTTTTACTGGTTGCATTTTTTGTTACAGAGGTCTAGTGCTAGAATTATTGCTCTCGCTCTAACGATCGCGGCGATACCTCACATGTGTGGTTTGAACACCATTTTCATATGCAGGCGTTTTACACTGAAATAAAATAAAAATAAAAAAAAAAAAATTGATCACTTTTATTCCTGTTACAAGGAATGTAAACACCCCTTGTAATAGAAAAAAGCATGACAGGTCCTCTTATATATGAGATCTGGGGGAGGGGTCAAAAAGACCTCAGATCTCATATTTAGACTTAAAAGCAAAAATAAATAAAGAAATTTTACCTTTTGAAAAAAGGTAAACAAAAAAAATGTCTCTTTAACCAGTTCAGATCCGCGCTATTGACAAAAGACGTCAACAGCGCGGACCTGAGCTGCCGGGGTCACGTCTTTGGACGTCAATGTTGTTGTAAAAACAGTGCAGTCGCATCGCCGAGGATTCGATCTGTGTACCCGGCTGCCGCGGTGTCCGCCAGGTACATGCGATCGGCGGTGAGAGAGCAGGGACGTGGAGCTCTGTGTGTAATGATGGGGTGTAAACACAGAGCTCCACGTCCTGTCAGGGAGAGAGGAGACCGATCTGTGTCCCTTGTACATAGGAACACAGCATCGTCACCTCCCCCAGTCATCCCCCTCCCCCCACACAGTTAGAACACACTCAGGATATACATTTAACCCCTTCCTCACCCCCTTCAATGCCAGTCACATTTATACATTAATTAGTGCATATTTATAGCACTGGTCGCTGTATAAATGTGAATGGCGCCAAAAATGTGTCAAAAGTGTCCGATGTGTCCACCGTAATGTCGCAGTCCCAATAAAAATCGCAGATCGCCGCCACTACTAGTAAAAAAAAATATATTAAAAAAAATCATAATTCTGTCCCCTATTTTGTAGGTGCTATAACTTTTGCGCAAAGCAGTCGCTTATTGCGATTTTTTTTTTTTTTATTACAAAAATACGTAGAAGAATACGTATCGGCCTTAACTGAGATCATTTTTTTTTTTTTAATGGGATATTTATTATAGCAACAAGTAAAATATATATATATTTTTAAATTGTCGCTCTTTTTCTGTTTATAACGCAGAAAATAAAAACCACACGGGCGATCAAATACCACCAAAATAAAGCTCTATTTGTGGGGAAAAAAGGACGCCAATTTTGTTTGGGAGCCACGTCGCACGACCGCGCATTTGTCTGTTAAAGCGACGCAGTGCCGGAAGCTGAAATTTCGCCTGGGCACGAAGGGGGTTTATGTGCCCAGTAAGCAAGTGGTTAAGACGCTGGGCGGGACTGACGTTTTGACGTCACTTCCGCCCAGCAGAGCTATGGGGATAGGTGGGGGCCATTTTGCCCTCACTCAGCATCCCCAGTCAGCAGCCGAGCGGACCCTATCGCCTCCGCCACCTCCCGCCTCCACCTCCCGCCACCGATAACGGCGAACTCGCGGTGAATCCGCCGCGGAGACCGCCGTTATCGTAGACAGGCCCGCCCACTGAAGAGATGGATATCTCAGTTGTGGCAGCAGCTGCTGTCGTTACCGAGATATCCATCTTTAAAAAGAGGACGTATATATACAGTGGGCGGTCGTTAAGTGGTAATGTCCATGTATCGGTCTAGGAAGGGTTCCAAAGCCATTTCTTAGGAGGTCATAGAAGAACATCTAAAGACCTGCAGGCCTCACTTGCCTCAGTCAGTGTTCATCATTCACCAATAAGAAAGAGACTGGGCAAAAATGGCGTCCATGGGAGAGTTGCAAGGCCAAAGCCACCGCTGACAAAAAAAGAACACAAAGACTTGTCTCACATTTACCAAAAAACATCTTGATCCCCCCCCCCCCCCCCAAGACTTGGGCAAATATTCCGTGGACTGATGAGAAGAAATGTACCTTTTTGGAAGGCGTGCGTCCCGTTACATCTGTAACAAAACGTAAAAAGCATTTCATAACCAGAACCTCATCCCAACAGTCAGACATGGTGGTGGTTGGGGGGTGGTATGGGGCTGGACGACTTACCATGGATTCTGAGCTCCACCAGAAAATCCTGAAGGAGAAAGTCCGGCCATCGGTATCTGACCTCAACATCACGTGCACTTTAGATATGCAGCAGGACAATAATCCGAAACACACCAGCAAGTCCACCTCCAAATGGTTTAAAGAAAGCCAAATGTAGGTTTTGAAGTGGCCTAGTCAAAGCCCGGACTTCAAGCGGGTGGAATTTTTTTTTATTCTTTTAATAGCCGCTACAAACACTGTGTCTGCTGACTTTTTATAAGGACACTTACCTGTCCTAGGCGCCCGTGATGTCCGCCCCCCAAGGTCAATCCTGGCAGTACCCGGCGCGGCCATCCTCACTAAGGGAACCGGGCAGTGGAGCCTCGCGGCTTCACTGCCCATCTCCTACTGCGCATGCGCGAGTCTTGCGGCGCTTTGTGAATGGGCGGCTGCTCTCTGGGTTACACACAGTTCCTAGAAGGCAGCGCGCCCCATTCACCAAAAGACAACGCGAGGAGGACAAGGAAGAAAACCAGCCGTGGACTAGGAAGAGGCAGATTAGGAAGATCCGCATAGAAACCACCAAAATAATAATAATTTTTGCAGGATTTTTTTTTTCTCTTGGGTGGAGCTCCACTTTAAATCCCATTGAGATCCTTACCCAGGCCATTCATGCTGGAATACCCTCCAATGTGGCTGAATTATAACGATTCTGCCAAGAAGAGCGGGGCCAGAATTCCTCCATAGCGACGTGAAAGACACCTTGCCGGTTATCGCAAACGCTTCGCTGCAGTTGTTCCCTCCAAGTTATTAGGTTTAGGGGGGCAATTACTTTTTCACATAAAGCCAGGCAGGTTTGGAGCTTTTTTGCCTTTTAATAAATGAAACCATCGTTTAAAAACTGAGATTTGTACTTTTTCGGGTTACCTTTCTTTGTGTAATAATATTTGTTTGATCTGAGCCATTTATGTGTGACAAAAAAAAAATCACAAAGGGGGCAAATACTTTTTCACGCAACTGTCTTATCATTCTACTACTGCCCATAATAACAGAACATTGATTTTCCGCGCGGTCGTGCGACGTGGCTCCCAAACAAAATCCGCGTCCTTTTTTCCCCACAAATAGAGACTCCTTTTGGTGGTATTTGATCACCTCTGCGATTTTTATTTTTTGCACTATAAACAAAAATAGAGCGACAATTCTAAAAAAAAATTTAATATTTTTTCTTTTTGCTATAATAAATATCCCCCAAAAATATATATATAAAAAAAAAATTTTTTTCCTCAGTTTAGGCCGATACGTATTCTTCTACATATTTTTAGTTAAGCGTTTAACGATCGGTTTGTGCAAAATGTATAGGGTCTACCAAATAGGGGTTAGTTTTATGGCATTTTTATTAATTTTTTTTTGGCTGTGGGTGTGGGAGGAGGTAATTGGCTATAGGAGATAAGCCATAGGAGCAGGAGAAGGGGATTGGCTGTTGAGTGTGGGAGGAGGTACTTGGCTATAGGAGATAAGCCATAGGAGCCGTACAGGAGAAGGGGATTGGCTGTGGGTGTGGAAGGAGGTAATTGGCTATAGGAGATGAGCCATAGGAGCCGTACAGGAGAAGGGGATTGGCTGTGGGAGGAGGTAATTGGCTATAGGAGATAAGCCATAGGAGCTGTACAGGAGAAGGGGATTGGCTGTGGGTGTGGGAGGAGGTAATTGGCTATAAGAGATAAGCCATAGGAGCCGTACAGGAGAAGGGGATTGGCTGTGGGAGGAGGTAATTGGCTATAGGAGATAAGCCATAGGAGCTGTACAGGAGAAGGGGATTGGCTGTGGGTGTGGGAGGAGGTAATTGGCTATAGGAGATAAGCCATAGGAGCCGTACAGGAGAACGGGATTGGCTGTGGGTGTAGAAGGCCGTAATTGGCTATAGGAGATAAGCCATAGGAGCCGTACAGGAGAACGGGATTGGCTGTGGGTGTAGAAGGCCGTAATTGGCTATGGGTGGGGTTCAGCAACAGGCAAATGATATAAAGTCTTGTGGTCTGATTGGTATATAGGTGACACTTCACACCGCCATGTTGGTATATAGGTGACAGGTCGGTAATGTAGAGGGTGGTGACGTAGGTGACACTTCACACCGCCATGTTGGTATATAGGTGACAGGTCGGTGATGTAGAGGGTGGTGACGTAGGTGACACTTCACACCGCCATGTTGGTATATAGGTGACAGGTCGGTGATGTAGAGGGTGGTGACGTAGGTGACACTTCACACCGCCATGTTGGTATATAGGTGACACTTCACACCGCCATGTTGGTATATAGGTGACACTTCACACCGCCATGTTGGTATATAGATGACACTTCACACCGCCATGTTGGTATATAGGTGACACTTCACACCGCCATGTTGGTATATAGGTGACACTTCACACCGCCATGTTGGTATATAGGTGACACTTCACACCGCCATGTCGGTATATAGGTGACACTTCACACCGCCATGTCGGTATATAGGTGACACTTCACACTGTCATGTTGGTATATAGGTGACAGGTCGGTGATGTAGAGGGTGGTGACGTAGGTGATACTTCACACCGCCATGTTATGTAGCTAAGAAGTGAACGATCGGCTCTAACATCTCTATTGTGTTCTAGTGGTGGATCAGGTCCTCGGCAGACAACACACCCTACAGAACTGTCAGCTGTCCGTCTCCAGATATTATCCCGATCTGTTGGGAAGTCCAGGGCACGACCTCACCCAAGAGATAGACATGGAGGAGGAAGAGCCTACAAAGACTCTAGAAACTGTTATCGTGCAGCAGAGTGGCGGTCAAGCCCATGGGGCCCCGGATGAGGACAGAGGGGAGCCGAGTATTCCAGGAAAAGAGCAGCAGTTGGATGAAATGGAATGTGATGGAATGGAGGAGACTCAGAATGGTACTCATTGTGAGGTACCAGAGACTCCACAGATAGGATCCCATTCCCAGGCAAGTTCTGATGAGCATGGCACCCCAAGGACACTAACCTCCCCAGACATGGGCAAGGACCAGGGTGCTCCTCCGAGTACCTCCATGTCTTTGGGAGATGAGGGGAGAGTTGCGTCTGATGTACATGAGGCTGAAGTCGTCATGGAAGCATCTGAGCTTTCCTTCATGCAGAGATATCACCATGAGCTTCTGGCTGGAATGGACGCTGTGACAATCTTCCCACTGGAGGAGGACTACAGGTTTGGCTTCAAGGTGAGCGTTACTCTTGCCAGATTACCCAGGTCCAACCTAACCCTAGGTCTAACCTAACCCTAAGTCTAACCTAACCCTAACCTAACCCTAGGTCTAACCTAATCCTAACCTAACCCTAGGTCCAACCTAACCCTAGGTCTAACCTAATCCTAACCTAACCCTAAGTCTAACCTAATCCTAACTCATCCCTAGGTCTATCCTAATCTGAACCTAACCTTAGGTCTAACCTAAGCCTAACCGAACCCTAGGTCTTGCCTAACTCTAGATCTAACCCTAACCCCAAGGGCGTAAGGCCTCACTCAGCAACACAGCAGGATTTCTGCATTCAACCCCATGGAAAGGGCTAAATGTCCAGCTTCCATTGAGCTCTTCTCATCCATAAGTCTTGCTCCTGAGGCCTAAGGCCAAGTATGAGGAGCTCCATGGCACCACACATGCACCAAGCACCCCTTCAAGGCACATGACACCCCCCCCCCCAATCTAACCCTAATAGATCCTGATGACATTCCTAGGGGTATGCAACCCTCCTCTAGAAGGTTGTGGTGATGAAGGGTGTACTAATAGAGGACCTACCCCCATAATATACTAATAGTCCCAGAAGGAAGACTCTTCTAAAGATGAGGCACAAGAAAGAGCCACAAACAGTTTACTGAAGACAAGCAGACTAAGGACATGATTACTGGAACCGTGTCCTGGGGTCTGATGAAGTGTTGTGATTACAACTGCCCTGGGGTGCTAATCACTCACCCACTAATAAAGAAGTGCCACATCCTTCAATATAGAGATTGTAGAGAAAATGATGTGACCACGTTTTTATCAAGGAAAAAATGGACTTTATAGGCACATCCCATTACAATTGATTATTTTAATACAAAAGATACATAAATACATCACATGAAATAACTTCTTAAACAAAAACAAAAGGGACCCATTTTTTGTCACTCCGGGATAAGCACTCCATAGCCTCAGGGCTTGTTGTAGAATACAGACATTGCGCTGGGTAGAGTGACGATTCCTAGATGAGACCAATTGGATCCTTAAGCCCCACACACACCATCAGATTATCTGCAGATTTAACAAAACCATGTAGTTGGAGGGGCCTGTCTGATCGCATACAAATTGAAACTCCTAAGGTTTAACTTATATTAGATGGTTTTGGTAAATCTGAAGACAAAAATCTGCAGATAATCTGATGATGTGTGTGGATCCTTAGGATATTAAAATCAGCCCGACATGTTTTGTGATCTTTATACACATCGCTTCTTCAGGAGCTTCTAGATATTAAAAAACATAATATTTCTGTTAAAGAAACCAGAAACAAAGATTGCTACTAAATAACCTACTGAGTAGGCATAAAGTTATCTGATGACATAAGTGTCGGTGTATACATACTGACCGATAAATGGTGCTTTATATTTCAGAGACGCACTGCGCCCCCCTGGCTGCGTAGGTCAACCACACCTATCCCCAACGTGTGTGGGAAAAGGGGTGGGGCCAATACGTACCACCTCCTTAAATCACCATGGGCCGAGAAGATCCAGGGGAATAAGTTGGGGTATATCTGGTAATTAATATATATATAGATGAATATAAGAATAATATAAGGTTGCCCCTAATATAGCGGTAAAACCACCTAGTGATACTAAAGGATCGCTATATTACCCAGTGGGCTAATTACCTTGTCACAATTTAGAAACAGATTCTGGAGAAATAGTGGTGGCGTCCCACAATGAGGCCAAATCTATAATAAATATATACAGGGCCACCATCAGGAATTTTGGGGCCCCTTACACAGCTTCAGGCATGGGCCCCCTGGAGCAGAGAACCGGGGGGGGGGGTGCCATCTGAAATTCAGAAGGGGGGGGGGGGGGTGCTGTGAATTGAGAAGAAGCGGGGGGGGGGGGGGGGCAAAAAGAAGAAATAAAGAAAAATATATATAGAAAAGGGGGGTAGCCATCTGGGGACCTCTGGGCCCTTTAATCGTTTTTTTTATATATAAAAAGAAATTACAAAACCTCTGGGCCCTTTAATAAAAAATAAATAAAAAATACATATATAAAAAAACAAGGGGGTTGCCTTACAGGGCCCTGGGGACCTCTGTGCCCATTAAATATATATTTATTTATTTAAATATATATATATATTTTTAAAGGGCTCAGAGGTCCCCTTTTTTTATAATTTATATATATATATAAAAATTATAAAAAAAAGGGGACCTCTGAGCCCTTTAAAAATATATATATATAAATATATAAAATGTTTTATATATTTTTTTTCATTTCATATATATAATTTTATATATATATATATAATATATATATATATATATATATATATATACAGTGCAGAAAATAAGTATTTGAACACCCTGCTATTTTGCAAGTTCTCCCACTTGGAAATCATGGAGGGGTCTGAAATTGTCATCGTAGGTGCATGTCCACTGTGAGAGACATAATCAAAAAAAAAATTCCAGAAATCACAATTTATGCATTTTTAACTATTTATTTGTATGATACAGCTGCAAATAAGTATTTGAACACCTGTCTATCAGCTAGAATTCTGACCCTCAAAGACCTGTTAGTCTGCATTTAAAATGTCCACCTCCACTCCATTTATTATCCTAAATTAGATGCACCTGTTTGAGGTCATTAGCTGCATAAAGACACCTGTCCACCCCATACAATCAGTAAGAATCCAACTACTAACATGGCCAAGACCAAAGAGCTGTCCAAAGACACTAGAGACAAAATTGTACACCTCCACAAGGCTGGAAAGGGCTACGGGGAAATTGCCAAGCAGCTTGGTGAAAAAAGGTCCACTGTTGGAGCAATCATTAGAAAATGGAAGAAGCTAAACATGACTGTCAATCTCCCTCGGACTGGGGCTCCATGCAAAATCTCACCTCGTGGGGTCTCAATGATCCTAAGAAAGGTGGGAAATCAGCCCAGGACTACACGGGAGGAGCTGGTCAATGACCTGAAAAGAGCTGGGACCACCGTTTCCAAGGTTACTGTTGGTAATACACTAAGACGTCATGGTTTGAAATCATGCATGGCACGGAAGGTTCCCCTGCTTAAACCAGCACATGTCAAGGCCCGTCTTAAGTTTGCCAATGACCATTTGGATGATCCAGAGGAGTCATGGGAGAAAGTCATGTGGTCAGATGAGACCAAAATAGAACTTTTTGGTCATAATTCCACTAACCGTGTTTGGAGGAAGAAGAATGATGAGTACCATCCCAAGAACACTATCCCTACTGTGAAGCATGGGGGTGGTAGCATCATGCTTTGGGGGTGTTTTTCTGCACATGGGACAGGGCGACTGCACTGTATTAAGGAGAGGATGACCGGGGCCATGTATTGCGAGATTTTGGGCAACAACCTCCTTCCCTCAGTTAGAGCTTTGAAGATGGGTCGAGGCTGGGTCTTCCAACATGACAATGACCCGAAGCACACAGCCAGGATAACCAAGGAGTGGCTCTGTAAGAAGCATATCAAGGTTCTGGCGTGGCCTAGCCAGTCTCCAGACCTAAACCCAATAGAGAATCTTTGGAGGGAGCTCAAACTCCGTGTTTCTCAGCGACAGCCCAGAAACCTGACTGATCTAGAGAAGATCTGTGTGGAGGAGTGGGCCAAAATCCCTCCTCCAGTGTGTGCAAACCTGGTGAAAAACTACAAGAAACGTTTGACCTCTGTAATTGCAAACAAAGGCTACTGTACCAAATATTAACATTGATTTTCTCAGGTGTTCAAATACTTCTTTGCAGCTGTATCATACAAATAAATAGTTAAAAAAATCATACATCGTGATTTCTGGAATTTTTTTTTTGATTATGTCTCTCACAGTGGGCATGCACCTACGATGACAATTTCAGACCCCTCCATGATTTCCAAGTGGGAGAACTTGCAAAATAGCAGGGTGTTCAAATACTTATTTTCTGCACTGTGTATATATATATATATATATATATATATATATATATATATATATATATAAAATGAAAAAATATATATAAAACATTTTTTTTTTATAAAAAAAATGGGGGTTGTCATCTGGAGCCCCTTGGGGACCTCCAGACCCCTAAAAAAAAATGGCCCTTTAATTAAAAAATAAAATAAAAATATATTAAAAAATATATATATTTTTTTTATAAAAAAAAAGGGGGGGGTTTGCCATCCGGGGCCATGAGGGCCTCCGGGCCTCTAAAAAAAAAGAAAAGAAAAAAGTGTCCCTTTAATAAAAAATAAAATAAATATATTTTTTTATAAAAAAAAGAAATAAAAAAAGAAGGGTTGCCATCTGGGGCCCTGGTGGCCCCCGGGCCCCTTACAGGTGTACTGCCTGTACCCCCCTGATAGCGGCCCTGAATATATACAAAATATGTATGGGATTGTATTGGCTAGAGACTGGACATTTGGTTCCTAGTGTCACAATGGGCTTGTTCTGCTTTTGGGCAATGCCCCCCATACACAGCAATCTTGGTATTGCTTTTGGAGCGGCTCACGGCTCCTCAAGCACAAGCGCGATATTCGCACATGCGCAGTGTGATTTTGGCCGGCCGAACTGTTGGATGTACTGACGTCACCCGCGCGGGATATATAAAATGATGTGGCACAGTTGACTCTCCAGGCGCTCTGGAGGGTGCACTTGCTGCATACATTGTTCAGCGCTGCTGCGCTTTGTGATCTTTGCTCCTCTCCCCTGGGTTCTCTTGAGGTAAGCGGTCACTATGCTATACTTCAATGCTGCACCTTTGACCTTTCAGAAGCAGCACTTCCATGCTAAATGATCCCTTCCTTTCCTATATGTGCTAGATTCAATCCCAACGCAGGAGGTGGGTTGGATACTCTTCCTTCTACTGCCATCTAGTGGTTCTTTTAGGACCTGTACATACGATCGGACTGGTCCGCTGTAACTTGTCCGACGGACCGTTTTCATCGGACAAGGCTGAAGTGGTCTGATGTGCGTACACACCATCGGCCCAAAATCCCATCGGACCAGAACGCGGTGACATGCTTCCAAGCATGCGTCAAATTGATTCTGAGCATGCGCGGGTTTTTGGTCCGATGGTTTGTGTACTAACCATCGAACCTGTCCAGGTTTTAAAGCAAGTTTTAAAACTTTTGTCCGATAGGCCGTACGCACCACCGAACTGGTCCGATGAAACTGGTCCGCAGACCGATCGTGTGTACGCGGCCTTAGAAACCATCAGTTCCAGTAAAAGGATTCAATATACTGTGAACCATACTCGAGGTAAATTCATATTGCCTATTTTGCATGTCCAGCTTTTTGGTCTTTTTATGGCATTTTAAGCTTATTTAGCCAATACAATCCCATAGATATTTTGTATATATTTATTCTAGATTTGGCCTCATTGTGGGACGCCACCACTGATTCTCCAGAATCTGTTTCTAAATTGTGACAAGGTAACTACCCCACTGGGTTATACAGCGATCCTTTAGTATCACTAGGTGGTTTTACTGCTATATTAGGGGCAACCTTATATTATTCTTATATTCATCTATATATATTAATTACCAGATATACCCCAACTTATTCCCCTGGATCTTCTCGGCCCATGGTGATTTAAGGAGGTGGTACGTATTGGCCCCACCCCTTTTCCCACACACGTTGGGGATAGGTGTGGTTGACCTACGCAGCCAGGGGGGCGCAGTGTGTCTCTGAAATATAAAGCACCATTTATCGGTCAGTATGTATACACAGATACTTATGTCATCAGATAACTTTATGCCTACTCAGTAGGTTATTAAAGCGGATGGTTCACCATAAATAAATATTAAAAGCCAGCAGCAACAAATACTGCAGCTGCTGACTTTTAATATTAGGACACTTACCTGTCCTGGAGTCCAGCGCCGTCCACAGCAGAGGATGAGCGATCGCTCGTCACCCTGCTGCTCCCCCCTCCATCCACGGCGAGGGAACCAGGAAGTGAAGCGCTCCGGCTTCACTGCCCGGTTCCCTACGGCGCATGCGCGAGTCGCGCTGCGCCCGCGATTGGCTCCCGCTGTGTGCTGGGAGCTGAGAGTTCCCAGCACACAACGGGAAAAGCCCGTCTTTTGCCCGAGACTGCGGGCCGGAAGTGGGTGCGGATACCTGTCTTTAGACAGGTATCTGCACCCCCCTGAAAGGTGTCAAATGTGACGCCGGAGGGGGGGAGGGTTCCGATCAGCGGATCTTCACTTTAGGGTGGAGATCCGCTTTAAGTAGCAATTTTTGTAACTGGTTTCTTTAAAGTGGTTGTATGCCCTTGGAGATAACATTGTTTTTTTTTTTTTTTTTTTTTTTTTTTTTTAACAATAGATTTTTATTGAAAGTATTTACTTAACAGTACAGATTAAAATTGTCACATTAATCCTTAATAACAGAACGAGTTACCTTGGTTCATAAGATTGTTCTTATAACAATACAGTACTTGGTAGGAGATAACATTGTTTTAAAAATTAGCCCATAACACAGGCAGCTCATCGCTGTAATTAGCTGTAAAATCTTATTTTTTTAACACGATGACGTCACCACGCCTGCACACTTTTGCCCGTCAATACCGGTATCTAAAGTTTGCCGGTTTTTCGTTTTTGTTTCCGGCTCTGAATGTGAGCGAGCTTCCCCTCTGTCCGACACAGAGGAGAAGTCTCGAGTTGTTACAGCTTTTCTCCTGTTCTTGATACTCCCCCTCGTGTGACTGTACAAGACGTCACATAGGGGAGTGAAAGTATCCAGCAACTAATGACATTTCCACGGTAATGGAGATTGAGATTGAGGTTTGGTTAAAGTGATACAGCGTATGCGCGAGATTTAGAGCAGGGAAACACTAAGGGCGGAAATTACGTATGAAAAGGAATCGCTAAACGGCAGTCGCAATGCTGCTAATAAAACTGCATGAAAAAGGTATTTACAGGACTCGTTTTTAAAAGTGTTATTTGTAGAATGCATTGCGCTGAGCTGGTGTACTGTAACAATAAAAAAATAAAAAAAATCGGCGTGGGTTTACTTCCTCTTTAATAGAAATATTATGTTTTTTTAATATCTAGAAGCTCCTGAAGAAGCGATGTGTATAAAGATCACGAAACATGTCGAGCTGATTTTAATATCCTAAGGATCCAATTGGTCTCATCTTGGAATCATCACTCCACCCAGCGCAATATCTGTATTGTTCTGTGTACACCCATCCCCCCATGTACACTCACTACACAACATTGTACATACAAAGTGTCATTTCTTCAGTGTTGTCACATGAAAAGATAGAGGAGGGTGTACTTACTTTTGTCAGATACTGTTTCCGGGGATTGAGAGGAGACCTTCGGACGTCACTGATAATCATATAGAAATCGTATAGAAGGGATCCAGCAAAGTTGTAGTAAAGCCCTTTATGATCCCAATGCTTCATTACTCTGGGTGTCCACCAATAGGAACCCCCCCAGCATCTATCCTGGGACCCCAGCATGGTGGCCATGTTTCTAGTTGGGTTCCATTGGGGGTGGGTTGGGGGACATTCTCGGAGGAATATTTCAATGTGATCTTTCTACATCTTTCAGGTGGTGGGTGACACGTTCTCGTGTGGGACGGCGGTGGAACTTCTGCAGCATGTGGTGTCTTCCTTCTCCTCCCGCACCATTACACTGGAGTACCCCTGGGTGATGCATTTCCTGGTGGGGAGTGACTGGAAACGCATCCTGCGTGACACGGAGAAGCAGTATCATTGTATCATCAGCACCCCGCAGCTTCCTTGGAAACTTCTAGAATGTGAGGTGAGTGAGGGCTCCTCCAGCTCGTCTCTCTCTGTAGATGATGATGATGGTGGACAGGGGCTGCCTCCTAGGAGAAGCACTTACCTCCCGGCAGTCTCTGGGGTCTGCAAGTTCATTCTATGTCAGGGACTGTGGAAGTATTGGATGGTGGTGACCCCCCCCCCCCCCCCGGCTCCCAGTATTCTCAGAATAACATGACGCCTTCCACGTCCTCTTATGCTGCTTTGTAATAGCAAGTGACCAATTACGGTTCAGAATGTGGCTCTGTCACCACCCCTCCAGCTGGAACACTTTCAGCCAAACATTGACTGCCCCCGATCCCACGTATCTCCCACGTATCTCCCCCAATCCCACGTATCTCCCCCAATACACCATGTATCTCCTCCCCCCAATCCCATGTAATTCCCCAATCCCACATATTTCCCCCGATCCCAGGTATTTCCCCCTTCAATCCTACGTATTTCTCCCGATCCCAGGTATTTCCCCCTCCAACCCCACGTATATTTCCCCCTCCAACCCCACGTATATTTCCCCCTCCAACCCCACGTATTTTTCCCTCCAATCCCATGTATTTCCCCCTCCAATCCCACGTATTTCCCCCTCCAATCCCACGTATTTCCCCCTCCAATCCCACGTATTTCCCCCTCCAATCCCACGTATTTCCCCCTCCAATCCCACGTATTTCCCCCTTCAACTTCACGTATATATTTCCCCCTCCAATCCCATGTATTTCCCCCTCCAATCCCATGCATTTTTCCCTCCAATCCCATGCATTTTTCCCTCCAATCCCACGTATTTCCCCCTCCAATCCCACGTATTTCCCCCTTTAACCTCACGTATTTCCCCTTTAACCCCACGTATTTCCCCCTTTAACCCCACGTATTTCCCCCTTTAACCCCACGTATTTCCCCCTTTAACCCCACGTATTTCCCCCTCCAATCCCTTGTACTTCCCCCTCCAATCCCATGTACTTCCCCCTCCAATCCCATGTACTTCCCACTCCAATCCCATGTACTTCCCCCTCCAATCCCATGTACTTCCCCCTCCAATCCCATGTACTTCCCCCTCCAATCCCATGTACTTCCCCCTCCAATCCCATGTACTTCCCCCTCCAATCCCATGTACTCCCCCCTCCAATCCCATGTATTTCCCCCTCCAATCCCACGTATCTCCCCCAATCTCATGTATTTCTCCCAATCCGATGTGTTCAAACCCCCCCCCAGGTCTGAATATATGAATGAATTCAATGCATCTCCCACTCCCCATGTATTTCCCCCAATCTGATGTGTTTCTCCCTATCAGATGTATCTCCCCCATCCGATGTATTTTCCCCAATCCAATGTTTTCCCCCCAATCACATTGGATTGGGGGAATTGCATGGATCTCCCAGTCCCTATGTATCCCCACCCCAGACCTGTTTATATCCCCCAATTCAATGCATCTCCCAGTCCCCATACATATCCCCCAATCTGATATTTCCCCCAGTCCCCGTGTATTTCCCCCAGTCCCCGTGTATTTCCCCCAGTCCCCGTGTATTTCCCCCAGTCCCCGTGTATTTCCCCCAGTCCCCGTGTATTTCCCCCAGTCCCCGTGTATTCCCCCCTCCCTCCCAGGTCTGGATGTATCCCTCTCAATCCCCATGTAGCCTCCCCCAAGTCTGGATTTACCCCCCCTCCAGTTCTGGATGCATCTCCCACTCCGGATTGATTTTTCCCCCAATCTGATGTATCTCCCAGTCCCTCGTGTCTTCACCCTCCCCCTTAAGTCTGTCTGTATCCCCCATCAGTTCCAATGCAGGCACTGTCCTCCTATCCATGCTGCTTCGGGTGGATGGAAGAATCAATTGATGGGGCTGCTTGAGAGAAGTCTCAGTATAGCCAGCCGGTTTGGTTTAGGGCTGAGAAGAAAAATTATGCAAATCAGCTAAAATCATGAAAAAGAAACCGAGAATTCTGAGTTCTCCCACGATAAGACTAAGGGGAGCTCAATCTGTTCTTTCTGGATTTGAAATTCCCAACAGTTCTGTTGTTCGGGGAGTCCAGTTTGTCCATTATAGATGGAAGCATCTAATCAATATGGACACTCTGATCCGATCTTTGGACGAAGATTCAGATAAAATCCTCTGTGGTTGGGGGATTGAGATTGTCCTATGAGGTCGGGGGATTGGGATTGTCCTATGAGGTCGAGGGATTGGGATTTTCCTATGAGGTCGGGGGATTGGGATTGTCCTATGAGGTCAGGGGATTGTCCTATGAGGTCGTGGGATTGGGATTGTCCTATGAGGTCATGGGATTGTCCTCTGCGGTCGGGGGATTGGGATTGTCCTATGAGGTCGGGGGATTGGGATTGTCCTATGAGGTCGGGGGATTGGGATTGTCCTATGAGGTCGGGGGATTGGGATTGTCCTATGAGGTCGGGGGATTGGGATTGTCCTATGAGGTCGGGGGATTGGGATTGTCCTCTGCGGTCGGGGGATTGTCCTTTGCGGTCGGGGGATTGGGATTGTCCTCTGCGGTCGGGGAATTGGGATTGTCCTTTGCTGTCGGGGGATTGGGATTGTCCTCTGCGGTCGGGGGATTGGGATTGTCCTCTGCGGTCGGGGGATTGTCCTTTGCGGTCGGGGGATTGGGATTGTCCTCTGCGGTCGGGGAATTGGGATTGTCCTTTGCTGTCGGGGGATTGGGATTGTTCTCTGAGGTCGGGGGATTGGGATTGTTCTCTGAGGTTGGGGGAGTGGGATTGTCCTCTGTAGTTGGGGGAGTGGGATTGTCCTCTGTAGTTGGGGGATTGGGATTGTCCTCTGTAGTCGGGGGATTGGGATTGTCCTTTGCGGTCGGGGGATTGGGATTGTCCTCTGCGGTCGGGGAATTGGGATTGTCCTTTGCTGTCGGGGGATTGGGATTGTTCTCTGAGGTCGGGGGATTGGGATTGTTCTCTGAGGTCGGGGGATTGGGATTGTCCTCTGTAGTTGGGGGAGTGGGATTGTCCTCTGTAGTTGGGGGATTGGGATTGTCCTCTGTAGTTGGGGGATTGGGATTGTCCTCTGTAGTTGGGGGATTGGGATTGTCCTCTGTAGTTGGGGGATTGGGATTGTCCTCTGAGGTCAGGGGATTGGGATTGTCCTCTGTAGTCGGGGGATTGGGATTGTCCTCTGCGTTCGGGGGACTGGGATTGTCCTCTGTAGTCGGGGGATTGGGATTGTCCTCTGCGGTCGGGGGATTGGGATTGTCCTCTGTAGTCGGGGGATTGGGATTGTCCTCTGCGGTCAGGGATTGGGATTGTCCTATAAGGACGGGGGATCGTTCTATGTAGTCAGGGGATTTGTTTTGCTGTTGGGGGGATTGGGATCATCCTATGAGGTCGGGGGATCGTTCTCTGTAGTCGGGGGATCGTTCTCTGTAGTCGGGGGATTTGTTTTGCTGTTGGGGGGATTGGGATCATCCTATGAGGTCGGGGGTTTGTTCTCTGTAGTCGGGGGATCGTTCTCTGTAATTGGGGGATTCGTTTTGCTGTTGGGGGGATTGGGATCATCCTTTGAGGTTGGGGGATCCTTCTCTGTAGTCGGGGGATCATCCTATGAGGTCGGGGGATCCTTCTCTGTAGTCGGGGGATCGTTCTCTGTAGTCGGGGGATTCGTTTTGCTGTTGGGGAGATTCCATTCCATTTTCTGACCATTGTGTCCTCTTCTTGTATCTCGCAGCACATCGATCCCTGGAGTTTTGTCCATGGCACAGCCGCTGCCACAATGTCTTCTGTCCAATCGATGGTCATGGATGAGGTGCAAGACGTTCCGCTGTTTCAAGCTGACATGGGTAATCCATCGGTGTTATACAAAGAATGGGAGGGAAGCAGTGGAGGTATTTTGGTAGGAAGGGAAATGTACCAAAATCTGCCCCAATAGCACAGCCTATGGCCCCTTCTTCATATTATTACCCCTGCTGCTGCCATAGTGTAGGTGGAGTCTACTGAACTGAAGGCCGTCCTATTGTAGCGATGCCCTGCTTCTTTCTCTAGAGCGGAGGGTTGAACTTCTATATAAGGTGGGTGGAGGAGAGAAGAAGAGTTGTGTCCAGGCCTGGACTGGAAAGCCAGCAGCAACAAATACTGCAGCTGCTGACTTAATATTAGGACACTTACCTGTCCTGGAGTCCAGCGGCGTCCGCAGCAGAGGATGAGCGATCGCTCGTCACCCTGCTGCTCCCCCCTCCATCCACGGTGAGGGAACCAGGAAGTGAAGCGATGCGGCTTCACTGCCCGGTTCCCTACGGCGCATGCGCGAGTCGCGCTGCGCCCGGCGATTGGCTCCCGCTGTGTGCTGGGAGCTGAGAGTTCCCAGCACACAACAGGGGGGCGACGGGATGTTGCCAAAAAACCCGTCTTTTGCCCGAGACTGCGGGCCGGAAGTGGTTGCAGATATCTGTCTTTAGACAGGTATCTGCACCCCCCTCCCCCTGAAAGGTGTCAATTGTGACACCGGAGGGGGGGAGGGTTCCGATCAGCGGATCTTCACTTTAGGGTGGAGATCCGCTTTAATATGAATCCAACCTGCAGGCCCAGGTCAGTGGTAGCTTAGGGTTAGGGTTAGGGTCTGTACACAAGCCTCACATTTCTGCCTGGAAATATACCCTAAGGGGCTTTCTTCTGATTTCTCCCCCACAGAAGGAATAAAGAGATTTGCCACCCTTTTGAATAGCGAAGAGAAACCCATTGCCATCCCATCCAGTGAAAGCTCAACTTCTATTGGTCAGCAGATCCATACGGAGGACTCAGAGGAAGACTTGTATACAGACAATTCCTTGAATGAGAATGACACGAGTACCATTTCTGTGGTGAAGGATGAAGAAATGGACCAAGCGTATGTAATGTCCCGCAGGCAGTACACAGACCAGGAACTGAATGAAGAAGCCCAGCTACTCCTGGCCATCCAGAGATCGATGGATAGTCAGGGGCCTGCTGTACAGGAGGAGGAGGAGGATGAAGAGCTCCAGAGAGTATTGGAGATGTCACTCATGCAGCACCAAACTCCCGATGCCGAAGAATCCTTCCAAAGAGCCCTGGAAATGTCTCTCCAAGACCAGGTGGCACATGACAACAATAGACCCAACAGATCTACAAGGCCCGATAGACCAATGAGAATTGTCCAACAGCCGGCTTACTACAATGAAGCTATGGTTAGAGTAGACTTGGTCGAGATCAAAGTTCTTGCTGGAGATGAGACCAGTATCGTGGTGGCAAGTACAGCCATCCGCAAGGCCATAACATCGAAACTCAACACAGTCAGCTTTAGAGAAATGGACGTCCTACAAGACATGCCTCTGATCCTGAAGGCCCTGGAGAAGAAGCACAAGGTGAAAATAACCAAGGCTGAAGGAGAGCTACAAATACAGGGCTTTCTACATGGGCCCAGCCTGTGCTGGCAGGAGATGAATGAGATTGTTACTACCCTCCATTCCCAAGCCCAGGCCAGGATCGATGCCATGGATCTGAAAGTAGGAGCAGATGTAGAAATGATCGATGTGCCAGACACCTCGGAGGAATATCAGTGTGTAGTCCAACCCTTCCTAAACACTCTACAGGATCTGAAACCATTTATTGATGTCCTGCAGGTGAGCGGATCCAACCCAAATTCCCTTATTATTGTCCCCAAAATTGTCCCATCCATACTCCTCTCTGTCCCAGTATAGGACACAAGATGTCCCCCCGATATTATCCCATCCATACTCCTCTCTGTCCCAGTATAGGACACAAGACGTCCCAATATTATCCCATCCATACTCCTCTCTGTCCCAGTATCAGACACTAGATGTCCCAATATTATCCCATCCATACTCCTCTCTGTCCCAGTATAGGACACTAGATGCCCCAATATTACCCCATCCATACTCCTCTCTGTCCCAGTATAGGACACTAGATGTCCCAATATTATCCCATCCATACTCCTCTCTGTCCCACTATAGGACACTAGATATCCCAATATTATCCCATCCATACTCCTCTCTGTCCCAGTATAGGACACTAGATGTCCCAATATTATCCCATCCATACTCCTCTCTGTCCCAGTATAGGACACTAGATGTCCCAATATTATCCCATCCATACCCCTCTCTGTCCCAGTATAGGACACTAGATGTCCCAATATTATCCCATCCATACTCCTCTCTGTCCCAGTATAGGACACTAGATGTCCCAATATTATCCCATCCATACTCCTCTCTGTCCCAGTATAGGACACTAGATGTCCCAATATTATCCCATCCATACTCCTCTCTGTCCCAGTATAGGACACTAGATGTCCCAATATTATCCCATCCATACCCCTCTCTGTCCCAGTATAGGACACTAGATGTCCCAATATTATCCCATCCATACTCCTCTCTGTCCCAGTATAGGACACTAGATGTCCCAATATTATCCCATCCATACTCCTCTCTGTCCCAGTATAGGACACTAGATGTCCCAATATTATCCCATCCATACTCCTCTCTGTCCCAGTATAGGACACTAGATGTCCCAATATTATCCCATCCATACTCCTCTCTGTCCCAGTATAGGACACTAGATGTCCCAATATTATCCCATCCATACTCCTCTCTGTCCCAGTATAGGACGCTAGATGTCCCAATATTATCCCATCCATACTCCTCTCTGTCCCAGTATAGGACACTAGATATCCTAATATTATCCCATTCATACTCCTCTGTTTATAAAAATCCTATTTTCTGCACCATAATGTAAGCTCTATAGGGTACTGTGGGCGTGTAATACTGCTGATCAGGTGACCCCACAGCTTCCAGAGCAACAAATGGGACTCTTATTTATGTGTCTGATTTTCGGAAGGGGTGTTTGACCCAATAACAGCCAATCAGAAGCCATTATCCGCTCCTACATAAGACGAGAATGAATGATCTCCAATCATTTCTGTCCCCATAATCATATTGTCACCCTTGTGTCACCGACCACACAGGTCCACAAAGTCCAAAATCCTCTTCTGTACAATCAGTATCAGCTGAAGAAGCTGCAGATGGTGATGACTGACCCCAACAAGCCAGCGGAGCGCGTTCTGTACCACGGAACCAATGAGACCAGCGCCAAAGAGATCTGCCACAGCGGCTTCAACCGCAGCTTCTGCGGGAAAAACGGTAATGACCTCCCCCCACTGCTGACACCCCCATACTGTACAGTGATGTCCCCCCATAGCCAACACCCTGGATTCTTTTCTAGGTGGACATAATATAACTGGGTACTGACATTTATAGGATGGTGTGTGTGTGTATAGGAAGGTGTGTGTATAGGATGATGTGTGTGTGTATAGGAAGGTGTGTGTATAGGATGGTTTGTGTGTGTGTATAGGATGGTGTGTGTGTGTGTGTATAGGAAGGTGTGTGTGTGTGTATAGGATGGTGTATGTGTGTGTATAGGAAGGGGTGTGTGTGTGTGTATAGGATGGTGTGTGTGTGTGTGTGTGTGTGTGTGTGTGTGTGTGTGTGTATAGGATGGTGTGTGTGTGTGTATAGGATGGTGTGTGTGTATAGGATGGTGTGTGTTTGTGTATAGGAAGGTGTGTGTGTATAGGATTGTGTGTGTGTGTGTGTGTGTGTGTGTGTGTGTGTGTGTGTATAGGATGGTGTGTGTGTGTATAGGATGGTGTGTGTGTATAGGATGGTGTGTGTATAGGATGGTGTGTGTGTGTATATAGGATGGTGTGTGTGTATATAGGATGGTGTGTGTGTGTGTGTGTGTGTGTGTAAGATGGTGTGTGTGTGTGTATATGATGGTGTGTGTGTGTATATAGGATGGTGTGTGTGTGTGTGTGTGTGTGTGTGTGTGTGTGTGTGTGTGTGTGTGTGTGGGTAGGATGGTGTGTGTAGGTAGGATGGTGTGTGTGTAGGTAGGATGGTGTGTGTGTATAGGATGGTGTGTGTGTATAGGATGGTGTGTGTGTATAGGATGGTGTATAGGATGGTGTGTGTGTATAGGATGGTGTGTGTGTATAGGATGGTGTGTGTATATAGGATGGTGTGTGTATATATGTATGTATGTGTATATATATATATATATATAGGTCATTCTCAAAAAATTAGCATATTGTGATAAAGTTCATTATTTTCTGTAATGTACTGATAAACATTAGACTTTCATATATTTTAGATTCATTACACACAACTGAAGTAGTTCAAGCCTTTTTTTTGTTTTAACCTCCCTGGTGGTCTTCCCGTGTGTGGCACGGGGTGAGATTTTTAAGCTAAGATCGGTAACCCCGTGCCACACACGGACTTGCCTCGCTGGATGCAGAAAAGAGTTTTCTTACCTTTTCTCTGTGATCCAGCGATGAATCCCCACAGTACACGGCGGCCGGATGTCCGCCTGATGCTGTGTGTACCTCCGATTCCCTTCCCTGCGAGCGTCGCGATGTAGGGGGGGGGGGAACGGCGCCAAATTCAAAAATGTAAACAAACACTATACATACAGTACACTGTAATCTTATAGATTACAGTACTGTATGTAAAAAATACACACCCCCCATGTCCCTAGTGGTCTGCCCTGTACACTACATGTCCTTTTATATAATAAAAACTGTTCTTTCTCCCTGCAAACTGTAGATTGCCCATAGCAACCAAAAGTGTCCCTTTATGGCAAAAATTGTTTTAGAGCAGCTAAAAAACAGCGATAATAAATCAGAATCACTTGCAGAATTTAGCGATAGCGATTTATGGGGAAATTCGTCATAAAAAAAAAAAAAATAATGACAGCAAAAATTCTGCAACTGAGCAAATTTCAGTAATTTTGATTTGATTACATTATTGAATAATTTTAATTTTATTTGTTATAATTTTTTATAATTATTTATTATATTATAATTTTTAATTAAAAAAAATAAAAAAATCATACCCGGGATGCCTATTAGACTCTTGTTTGGATAGATTTCAGTGAGTTAATCCTAAGAATTGCAGGCCTACAGTATAAAACGCCAAATTCCCTTGCAAATAATGGTACCGCTTTCAGCACCTAAAATCTGAAAGAATCATACCGCCAGGGAGGTTAATATTGATGATTTTGGCATAAAGCTCATGAAAACCCAAAATTCCTATCTAAAAAAATTAGCATATTTCATCCGACCAATAAAAGAAAAGTGTTTTTAATAAAAAAAAAGTCAACCTTCAAATAATTCTGTTGAGTTATGCACTCAATACTTGGTTGGGAATCCTTTTGCAGAAATGACTGCTTCAATGCGGCGTGGCATGGAGGCAATCAGCCTGTGGCACTGCTGAGGTGTTATGGAGGCCCAGGATGCTTCGGTAGCGGCCTTAAGCTCATCCAGAGTGTTGGGTCTTGCGTCTCTCAACTTTCTCTTCCCAATATCCCACAGATTCTCTATGGGGTTCAGGTCAGGAGAGTTGGCAGGCCAGTTGAGCACAGTAATACCATGGTCAGTAAACCATTTACCAGTGGTTTTGGCACTGTGAGCAGGTGCCAGGTCGTGCTGAAAAATGAAATCTTCATCTCCATAAAGCTTTTCAGCAGATGGAAGGATGAAGTGCTCCAAAATCTCCTGATAGCTAGCTGCATTCACCCTGCCCTTGATAAAACACAGTGGACCAACACCAGCAGCTGACATGACACCCCAGACCATCACTGACTGTGGGTACTTGACACTGGACTTCAGGCATTTTGGCATTTCCCTCTCCCCAGTCTTCCTCCAGACTCTGGCACCTTGATTACCGAATGACATGCAAAATTTGCTTTCATCCGAAAAAAGTACTTTGGACCACTGAGCAACAGTCCAGTGTTGCTTCTCTGTAGCCCAGGTCAGGCGCTTCTGCCGCGGTTTCTGGTTCAAAAGTGGCTTGACCTGGGGAATGTGGCACCTGTAGCCCATTTCCTGCACACGCCTGTACACGGTGGCTCTGGATGTTTCTACTCCAGACTCAGTCCACTGCTTCCGCAGGTCCCCCAAGGTCTGGAATCGGTCCTTCTCCACAATCTTCCTCAGGGTCCGGTCACCTCTTTTCGTTGTGCAGCGTTTTCTGCCACACTTTTTCCTTCCCACAGACTTCCCACTGAGGTGCCTTGATACAGCACTCTGGGAACAGACTATTCGTTCAGAAATTTCTTTCTGTGTCTTACCCTCTTGCTTGAGGGTGTCAATGGTGGCCTTCTGGACAGCAGTCAGGTCGGCAGTCTTACCCATGATTGCGGTTTGGAGTAATGAACCAGGCTGGGAGTTTTTAAAAGTCTCAGGAATCTTTTGCAGGTGTTTAGAGTTAATTAGTTGATTCAGATGATTAGGTTAAGAGCTTGTTTAGAGAATCTTTTCATGATATGGGTTTTCATGAGCTGTATGCCAAAATCATCAATTTTCAAACAAAAAAAAAGGCTTGAACTACTTCAGTTGTGTGTAATGAATCTAAAATATATGAAAGTCTAATGTTTATCAGTACATTACAGAAAATAATGAACTTTATCACAATATGCTAATTTTTGGAGAATGACCTGTATGTATGTATATATATATATGTATGTATATATATATATATATATATATATATATATATATATATAATATATATATATATATATATATATATATATATAATTTATTTATTTTTTATATGTTTTAGTCTGTCCCTCCATCTCTAACCCGTCTTCTCTCCTCGTTGTCAGCCACGCTGTATGGACAGGGTGTGTATTTTGCGGTGGAGTCGGAAATTTCCACACGGGATCATTATTCCCCCCCCAACAAGGAAGGGAAGAAGTTTGTGTTTGTGGCTCGGGTCCTCACCGGGGAGTACGCTATGGGCAAAGAAAACATGAGGACACCCCCAATAATGGAAAACTCTGGAAGCGTACCACGCCGCTATGACAGCCTAGTGAGCAACATGATAAATCCCTCCATCTTCGTAATATTCAACGACACCCAGGCCTATCCCGAATATCTGATCACCTGCCGAAAGCGCAAAAACGCAGCAAAGTGACCGGTAGGTGGACCGCAGGGGGGCAATGGGGGGAGATTAGCTGGAGGGCAGAAGATTTTTGGATAAGAAAAAAAAAGGGGGCAGGAGGAAATGTATGAAGGAAGATAGTGGAAAGGTAGGGAATGGAGGATAGAAGAGAAGGAAAGGGGAGGGAGGATAGAAGAGAAGGTTGGAGGATAGAAGAGAAGGTTGGAGGATAGAAGAGAAGGTTGGGGGAGGAAGGATAGAGGATAGAAGAGAAGGTTGGAGGAGGAAGGATGGAGGATAGGAGAGAAGGTTGGAGGAGGAAGGATGGAGGATAGAAGAGAAGGTTGGAGGAGGAAGGATGGAGGATAGGAGAGAAGGTTGGAGGAGGAAGGTTGGAGGATAGGAGAGAAGGTTGGAGGATAGAAGAGAAGGTTGGAGGAGGAAGGATGGAGGATAGGAGAGAAGGTTGGAGGAGGAAGGATGGAGGATAGAAGAGAAGGTTGGAGGAGAAAGGATGGAGGATAGAAGAGAAGGTTGGGGGAGGAAGGATTGAGGATAGAAGAGAAGGATGGAGGATAGAAGAGAAGGTTGGAGGATAGAAGAGAAGGTTGGAGGATAGAAGAGAAGGTTGGAGGATAGAAGAGAAGGTTGGAGGATAGAAGAGAAGGTTGGAGGATAGAAGAGAAGGTTGGAGGATAGAAGAGAAGGTTGGAGGATAGAAGAGAAGGTTGGAGGATAGAAGAGAAGGTTGGAGGATAGAAGAGAAGGTTGGAGGATAGAAGAGAAGGTTGGAGGATAGAAGAGAAGGTTGGAGGATAGAAGAGAAGGTTGGAGGATAGAAGAGAAGGTTGGAGGATAGAAGAGAAGGTTGGAGGATAGAAGAGAAGGTTGGAGGATAGAAGAGAAGGTTGGAGGATAGAAGAGAAGGTTGGAGGATAGAAGAGAAGGTTGGGGGAGGAAGGTTGAAGGATAGAAGAGAAGGTTGGAGGATAGAAGGGACGGTTGGAGGATAGAAGGGACGGCTGGAGGATAGAAGGGACGGCTGGAGGATAGAAGGGACGGCTGGAGGATAGAAGGGACGGCTGGAGGATAGAAGGGACGGTTGGAGGATAGAAGGGACGGTTGGAGGATAGAAGGGACGGTTGGAGGATAGAAGGGACGGTTGGAGGATAGAAGGGACGGTTGGAGGATAGAAGGGACGGTTGGAGGATAGAAGGGACGGTAGAAGGGACGGATGGAGGATAGAAGGGACGGATGGAGGATAGAAGGGACGGATGGAGGATAGAAGGGACGGATGGAGGATAGAAGGGACGGATGGAGGATAGAAGGGACGGATGGAGGATAGAAGGGACGGATGGAGGATAGAAGGGACGGATGGAGGATAGAAGGGACGGATGGAGGATAGAAGGGACGGATGGAGGATAGAAGGGACGGATGGAGGATAGAAGGGACGGATGGAGGATAGAAGGGACGGATGGAGGATAGAAGGGACGGTTGGGGGAGGAAGGATGGAGGATAGAAGGGACGGATGGAGGATAGAAGGGACGGATGGAGGATAGAAGGGACGGATGGAGGATAGAAGGGGCGGATGGAGGATAGAAGGGGCGGATGGAGGATAGAAGGGGCGGATGGAGGATAGAAGGGGCGGATGGAGGATAGAAGGGGCGGATGGAGGATAGAAGGGGCGGATGGAGGATAGAAGGGGCGGATGGAGGATAGAAGGGGCGGATGGAGGATAGAAGGGACGGATGGAGGATAGAAGGGACGGATGGAGGATAGAAGAGAAGGTTGGGGAGGAAGGTTGGAGGATAGAAGAGAAGGTTGGAGGATAGAAGAGAAGGTTGGAGGATAGAAGAGAAGGTTGGAGGATAGAAGAGAAGGTTGGAGGATAGAAGAGAAGGTTGGAGGATAGAAGAGAAGGTTGGAGGCTAGAAGGGACGGATGGAGGCTAGAAGGGACGGATGGAGGCTAGAAGGGACGGATGGAGGCTAGAAGGGACGGATGGAGGCTAGAAGGGACGGATGGAGGCTAGAAGGGACGGGTGGAGGCTAGAAGGGACGGGTGGAGGCTAGAAGGGACGGGTGGAGGCTAGAAGGGACGGGTGGAGGCTAGAAGGGACGGATGGAGGATAGAAGGGACGGATGGAGGATAGAAGGGACGGATGGAGGATAGAAGAGAAGGTTGGGGAGGAAGGATGGAGGATAGAAGAGAAGGTTGGAGGAGGAAGGATGGAGGTGGAGGATAGAAGAGAAGGTTGGAGGAGGAAGGATGGAGGATAGAAGAGAAGGTTGGAGGAGGAAGGATGGAGGATAGGAGAGAAGGTTGGAGGATAGAAGAGAAGGTTGGAGGAGGAAGGATGGAGGATAGGAGAGAAGGTTGGAGGAGGAAGGATGGAGGAGAAAGGATGGAGGATAGAAGAGAAGGATGGGGAGGAAGGATGGATAGCCATGGAGGATGGATAGCCATGGAGGATGGATAGCCATGGAGGATGGATAGAAGAGAAGGTTGGAGGATAGAAGAGGAGGAACGATGGAGGATAGGAGAGAAGGTTGGAGGAGGAACGATGGAGGATAGGAGAGAAGGTTGGAGGAGGAAGGATGGAGGATAGAAGAGAAGGTTGGAGGAGGAAGGATGGAGGATAGAAGAGAAGGTTGGAGGAGGAAGGATGGAGGATAGAAGAGAAGGTTGGAGGATAGAAGAGAAGGTTGGAGGAGGAAGGATGGAGGATAGAAGAGAAGGATGGGGGAGGAAGGATGGAGGATAGAAGAGAAGGTTGGAGGATAGAAGAGAAGGTTGGAGGAGGAAGGATGGAGGATAGAAGAGAAGGATGGAGTATAGAAGAGAAGGTTGGAGGATAGAAGAGAAGGATGGAGGATAGAAGAGAAGGATGGAGGATAGAAGCGAAGGATGGAGGATAGAAGCGAAGGATGGAGGATAGAAGCGAAGGATGGAGGATAGAAGCGAAGGATGGAGGATAGAAGCGAAGGATGGAGGATAGAAGCGAAGGATGGAGGATAGAAGCGAAGGATGGAGGATAGAAGCGAAGGATGGAGGATAGAAGCGAAGGATGGAGGATAGAAGCGAAGGATGGAGGATAGAAGCGAAGGATGGAGGATAGAAGCGAAGGATGGAGGATAGAAGCGAAGGATGGAGGATAGAAGCGAAGGATGGAGGATAGAAGCGAAGGATGGAGGATAGAAGCGAAGGATGGAGGATAGAAGCGAAGGATGGAGGATAGAAGCGAAGGATGGAGGATAGAAGCGAAGGATGGAGGATAGAAGCGAAGGATGGAGGATAGAAGCGAAGGATGGAGGATAGAAGCGAAGGATGGAGGATAGAAGCGAAGGATGGAGGATAGAAGCGAAGGATGGAGGATAGAAGCGAAGGATGGAGGATAGAAGCGAAGGATGGAGGATAGAAGCGAAGGATGTAGGATAGAAGCGAAGGATGGAGGATAGAAGCGAAGGATGTAGGATAGAAGCGAAGGTTGTAGGATAGAAGCGAAGGTTGTAGGATAGAAGAGAAGGTTGTAGGATAGAAGAGAAGGTTGTAGGATAGAAGAGAAGGTTGTAGGATAGAAGAGAAGGTTGTAGGATAGAAGAGAAGGTTGTAGGATAGAAGAGAAGGTTGTAGGATAGAAGAGAAGGTTGTAGGATAGAAGAGAAGGTTGTAGGATAGAAGAGAAGGTTGTAGGATAGAAGAGAAGGTTGTAGGATAGAAGAGAAGGTTGTAGGATAGAAGAGAAGGTTGTAGGATAGAAGAGAAGGTTGTAGGATAGAAGAGAAGGTTGTAGGATAGAAGAGAAGGTTGTAGGATAGAAGAGAAGGTTGGAGGAGGAAGGTTGGAGGATAGAAGAGAAGGTTGGAGGATAGAAGAGAAGGTTGGAGGATAGAAGAGAAGGTTGGAGGATAGGAGAGAAGGTTGGAGGAGGAAGGATGGAGGATAGAAGAGAAGGTTGGAGGAGGAAGGATGGAGGATAGAAGAGAAGGATGGATAGACATGGAGGATGGATAGAAGAGAAGGTTGGAGGATAGAAGAGAAGGATGGAGGATAGAAGAGAAGGATGGAGGATAGAAGAGAAGGATGGAGGATAGAAGAGAAGGATGGAGGATAGAAGAGAAGGATGGAGGATAGAAGAGAAGGAGGAGAAGGATGGAGGATAGAAGAGAAGGATGGAGGATAGAAGAGAAGGATGGAGGATAGAAGAGAAGGATGGAGGATAGAAGAGAAGGATGGAGGATAGAAGAGAAGGATGGAGGATAGAAGAGAAGGATGGAGGATAGAAGAGAAGGATGGAGGATAGAAGAGAAGGATGGAGGATAGAAGAGAAGGATGGAGGATAGAAGCGAAGGATGGAGGATAGAAGCGAAGGATGGAGGATAGAAGCGAAGGATGGAGGATAGAAGCGAAGGATGGAGGATAGAAGCGAAGGATGGAGGATAGAAGCGAAGGATGGAGGATAGAAGCGAAGGATGGAGGATAGAAGCGAAGAGAAGGATGGAGGATAGAAGCGAAGAGAAGGATGGAGGATAGAAGCGAAGAGAAGGATGGAGGATAGAAGCGAAGAGAAGGATGGAGGATAGAAGCGAAGAGAAGGATGGAGGATAGAAGCGAAGAGAAGGATGGAGGATAGAAGCGAAGAGAAGGATGGAGGATAGAAGCGAAGAGAAGGATGGAGGATAGAAGCGAAGAGAAGGATGGAGGATAGAAGCGAAGAGAAGGATGGAGGATAGAAGCGAAGAGAAGGATGGAGGATAGAAGCGAAGAGAAGGATGGAGGATAGAAGCGAAGAGAAGGATGGAGGATAGAAGCGAAGAGAAGGATGGAGGATAGAAGCGAAGAGAAGGATGGAGGATAGAAGCGAAGAGAAGGATGGAGGATAGAAGCGAAGAGAAGGATGGAGGATAGAAGCGAAGAGAAGGATGGAGGATAGAAGCGAAGAGAAGGATGGAGGATAGAAGCGAAGAGAAGGATGGAGGATAGAAGCGAAGAGAAGGATGGAGGATAGAAGCGAAGAGAAGGATGGAGGATAGAAGCGAAGAGAAGGATGGAGGATAGAAGCGAAGAGAAGGATGGAGGATAGAAGCGAAGAGAAGGATGGAGGATAGAAGCGAAGAGAAGGATGGAGGATAGAAGCGAAGAGAAGGATGGAGGATAGAAGCGAAGAGAAGGATGGAGGATAGAAGCGAAGAGAAGGATGGAGGATAGAAGCGAAGAGAAGGATGGAGGATAGAAGCGAAGAGAAGGATGGATAGAAGAGAAGAGAAGGATGGAGGATAGAAGAGAAGGTTGGAGGATAGAAGAGAAGGTTGGAGGATAGAAGAGAAGGTTGGAGGATAGAAGAGAAGGTTGGAGGATGGATAGACGGGATGGATGGAGGATAGAAGAGAAGGTTGGAGGAGGAAGGATGGCGGATTTTATGGGAAGGGAAGATGGGGGATAGTAGAGATTTGATGGGGGTGATAGTAGGGATTTGATGGGGGATAGTAGGGATTTGATGGGGGGATAGTAGGGATTTGATGGGGAGGGAAGATGGGAGATAGTAGGGATTTGATGGGGGGAGATAGGGATTTGATGGGGAGGGAAGATGGGGGATAGTAGGGATTTCATGGGGGGGGATAGTAGGAATTTCTTGATCGTACATCACGGGACACAGAGCGCATAGTCATTACATATGGGTTATATGGGTACCTTCAGGTGTGGACACTGGTGTAATCAACTTCACAGGAAGTTCCTCCCTATATAACCCCCTCCCACTGAGAGTGCTCTAGTTTTTTCGCCAGTGTCTTAGGTGTTGGTCACGTCTAGCTGTCCCTCGGAGGTCTCGGGACCCAGGATAGCTAGCCGGATCCGTCCGAAGTGCTTCAGAGCCAAGATGTACGGTACCCGGGCCCTGCTGGAGTGGGGTTTTGCCTATAATGCCTCTCCTTGGAGGGCTGGATTCTGGGCTCCAGTGCCTTAGTCTCTTCCAAGAACTAAACGCTACTGATGCCAGGATGCTATATAGGTCCAGGGGTGTGGGTTCCTTAACACAGGACCCCGGTCCCTGAAGGTCCAAGACAATACCCACGGAGATGGGGGAAGGTTGGGCCTCTTGCATTTTGCAATACCCTGCGGCGTGGAGCAGATAAGAGGGAACCTGCGGGACTTGGTTCGACAGTAGGTATCCCCCTGGGGGTTCTGGGTTGGCTAACAGTATGCTGGTGCATCAGCCACTATCTTCACTATGTCTGTTGAGGCAGGATGGGATTCTAATGTTTACCCAGATAATATGTAGATATATGTATACTTGTGTAAGTTATATATTTGCTACTCACCCCAGGTCTGCCTGTTAGCATTGATACTGCAACCCCACATGTTTTAAAGAGGAAATTGCTGGTAAAAAACTCCTGTTTCTTAGGAAGCCCATGGGGACAGCTTCCTCGCTGTGTGTGCACTACAATAAGATTAGTGCTTACCTGGTGTCTGTTGGTGCTGCATAACGCTGGTCCATGTTGTTCCTCTGCTCTGCTTCCTCCATGTGGTTTCAGCGTGGTACGCGCGATTGTGCGCGCGTGTGTGCGCGCGTGCACGCCGCCTTTTAGAGCGTCGGCGTGCGTCGGGGGGGCGGGCCAGCAGCGTCAGGGTCTGTATAAAGGGAAAACTTCTCTCGGGCTGGTCTTTCCTCCTGGAGGCAGAGGAAGAAAGGATACAGAGCGTGCAGCTGGGTCTTTTGGCCACACAGGGACACCTAGTGGCGGTTTTGTGGATCTTCAGGTCTAGGACTTAGGTCCACTATTGACCAGAAAAAAAAAAAGGAAGTTTTTTGCTTAAAGGGACTCAGCCTTAGATCCAGCAGTATCTGAGTCTACCTTGGACTCCGGCTAACGGGCATTGGTGTGTCAATACTCACAGGTTTCCTCAGTATTGCCACCTCCCAGGCGGGTAAAAAAAAAAAGAAATTTTTTTTTGAAAAAAAAAAAAAAGAAAAAGAGAGAAATTAGTTCTTTTTCATTTTTCCTCATACCTGCCCTCATATTGGTTACTCCTAGCTGCAACAGTCAGGTGTTGGCTATAGGGGTGACCCAAGGTTGTACAATGGCTCCAAAGGGATCTGGACCAGCCAAGGCTGCTAAAGGTGCCAAAAAGCAAAAGGGGTCTCCATCGGGGTCAGAGGATTTGGGCCAGGCTTCTACGGCCCCACCCTCGCCAGTCAGGACACCGAGTGGCATAGTACAAGAGCCATTGGGGGTGCTGGGGGCAGAGGCGGCCCCCGATCCACCCATTCCCGTTTACGTGACGGAAGAAATGCTAGCAGCCACCATGTGTGGGCTAGAGAAAAGGTTAACTGCGTTGTTTTCCCGTCCTTGCCCAAGTAGCAAGCGGGCTAGATCCCCCTCACCCAGTGTGGGGTTTTCAGATGCGGAGGTCTCCTCTTCAGAGGAACGGGACCCACAAGGGGATCAGGCAGACCCGAGTCCCGACGGTTCAGACAGGGAAAATTCCACTATAGATGAATATTTTTCGGCCTCTCAAGCGGAGGGCCTGTGGATCCAGTCTTTTGACAGATATGGTTCGCACTGCCTTTAAACTTCCAGTGCCAGAACTAGTAGCCCCGGAGGTATCCTCATTGGGTTCTTTAAAGGCTCCATTAACTTGTGCATCTTTTCCAATGCACCCCCTTCTGCGGAACGTGATTTACCAGGATTGGGCTCGACCTGATAGAATCTTTGTCCCTCCTAAAAGATTCTCTATTCTCTACCCTATGGAAGAGGAATATGTGAAGAAATGGGCTCTCCCTACAGTGGACGCAGCCATTTCCTGCGTGAATAAATCCCTGACTTGTCCGGTTGAAAATGTCCATATGTTCAAGGATCCGGTCGACAAGAAATTCGAGACCCTACTGAAAGCAGCTTTCACCTCAGTAGGTGCCATGGTTCAGCCAGCAGTAGCAGCCATTGGTGTTTGTCAGGCCTTGAAGGATCAGGCAAAACATATATTAAAGGACATGCCGGCTCAGCATACTCATGAATTAGCAGAATTCCCTAGGGCTCTCTGCTTTGCAGTAGATGCTATTAAGGACTCCATCCAACAGGCATCTCGTTCATCTCTACTGATGGTTCACATGCGTCGGCTTTTGTGGCTAAAGAACTGGTCAGCAGAGGCACCCTGCAAAAAGCTTTTAGCAGGGTTTCCCTTTCATGGGGGAAGACTATTCGGGGAAGACCTAGATAAATATATCCACACCATATCAAGTGGAAAAAGTACTTCCTTACCGGTCAAGAAAAGACCGCGTGGGCCCACGTTTAAACGACAGGCCATTGTAGGCTCGGCCCCTTCGACTTCTCGTCAGTATCGACGGCCTCCCGGGCGTTCAGCATTTAATAGTCGCCCACAGGGACAAGCCGCGGCAAACAAGAGGCCCTGGTCTCGCAAGCCGGCTAAACCAGTCATCAAGTCAGATTCATGAAGGGGCGCCCCCACTCTCTTGGGTGGGGGGAGGCTTCAGTTTTTCTCCGAAGTCTGGAAGGCCAGAATTCCCGACGCTTGGGTTCGGTCCGTAGTAGCCTCAGGCTACAAACTAGAGTTTCGAGAAATCCCCCCTCCTCATTTTCAGGGGTCAAGTCTTCCAAGCGACCCGTTAAAGAGGGCCTCTCTCGTAAAGGCGTTGGATCGCCTCTTGCTCCAAGGAGTAATTGTAGAAGTACCAACCCAAGAAAGGGGTCTGGGATTCTACTCCAACCTTTTTGTTATACCAAAACCCAATGGCGACGTCAGGCCTATATTAGACCTCAAACGCCTAAATCGCTTTCTAAGGATTCAGACCTTTCGTATGGACTCCATACGTTCAGTGACAGCCAGCCTGCATCAGGGCGACTTCCTAGCATCTATAGACATAAAGGATGCATATCTGCATGTGCCGATTTACCCAGCACATCACAAGTTTCTTCGTTTTACGATAAACCAAAGTCATTACCAGTTCGTAGCCCTCCCTTTCGGGTTGGCAACAGCTCCACGGGTATTCACAAAGGTGTTAGCCCCGGTGCTAGCCGTCCTAAGGACAGAAGGCATCTTGGTCCTAGCATACCTGGACGATCTCCTGGTTATCGACAGTTCAGCTTCCAACCTCAATCATGCAGTAGTCCGCACAGTGCGGCATCTAGAAGAGTTCGGGTGGATTGTGAACCAAGAAAAATCAAGGTTACAACCCACAAGACAGTTGGAATATCTAGGCTTTCGGTTAGATACAGAATGCCAGAGGGTATTTTTACCTCAAAAGAAGATCAGGTCGTTGATTCAAACGATTCAAATAGTCTTAGGCAAAAAGAAGCCGACTATTCGCCTATGCATGCGACTGCTGGGAAAGATGGTGGCCGCCTTCGAAGCAGCGCCCTATGCCCAGATCCATACCAGAATTCTGCAAGCAGCTATTCTCTCTGCTTGGAACAAGTCCATACAGGCATTAGACCGTCCATTAGTTCTTTCCCCAGGAGTCAGGCACAGCCTGTACTGGTGGCTGATCCCTCAAAAATTATCAAAAGGGAAAACCTTTTGCCCCATCTCGTGGAAAATAGTAACCACAGATGCCAGCCTAACAGGTTGGGGGGCAATCTTAAGAAAACGGACCCAGCAGGGACAGTGGTCAGAGGCAGAAAGTCTGCTTCCCATCAATGTCCTAGAGATCAGAGCTGCTCGGTTGGCCCTGGTCGCCTGGACTCTTCCCCTGCAGGGTCTGCCAGTAAGGATACAGTCCGACAATGCCACGGCGGTGGCATACATAAACCACCAGGGGGGCACAAGGAGCCTGGCGGCTCAAAGGGAAGTAAACCTGATTTTTTCATGGGCCGAAGCCCATGTACCCTGCATCTCAGCAGTGTTCATCCCAGGGATAGACAATTCTCAAGCAGATTTTTTGAGTCGTCAACAGTTACTCCCGGGAGAGTGGTCTCTTCACCCCCAGGTATTCCAAGAGATTTGCCAAAGATTCGGAGTTCCCGATGTAGACATCATGGCAACAAGATTCAACAAGAAATTGGACAAATTCGTATCCCGAGCCAGGGACCCCTCGGCCTACGGGACCGATGCGTTGGTTTGCCCCTGGCACCAGTTTTCTCTCCTGTATGCGTTCCCTCCACTACAGATGATTCCCCGCCTTCTACGAAGGATCAGGGTGGAGCGCAGGCCGGTGATCCTGGTGGCCCCAGCCTGGCCCAGAAGGGCTTGGTACGCACTCATCGTGAGGATGTCAGTAAGGGCACCGTGGCCACTCCCCCTGCGCCCAGATCTGCTGTCTCAGGGCCCGATCTACCACCCTGCTTCACAGCAGCTAAATTTGATGGCTTGGCGGCTGAATCTCTAATTCTTAAGGGCAGAGGCCTCTCTGCCCAAGTCATATCTACGTTAATTCAAGCTAGAAAGCCAGTCTCCAGAAATATCTATTACAGAGTCTGGAGAACCTATGTGGAGTGGTGCGAGTCTCAAGGAGGGCATCCTCGCAAGTTTTTTATTGACAGGATCTTGCGATTCCTCCAGGTTGGCGTTGACAAGGGGTTGGCTCTTAGTACTCTAAAGGGGCAGGTGTCTGCCTTATCGATATGGTTTCAAAGGCCTTTGGCCACACATTCGCTTGTGAAAACCTTTTTGCAGGGGGTCTTGCATGTAAATCCCCCTATTAGAGCTCCCCTCTGCCCCTGGAATTTAAATCTGGTCTTGTCAGCTTTACAAAAGCAGCCGTTTGAACCTCTGACAGAAATCCCTCTTGTGCTGCTAACCCGAAAGTTGGTTTTCTTGGTGGCTATGGCTTCGGCCAGAAGGGTCTCCGAGCTGGCAGCCTTGTCTTGCAGGGAACCGTACCTGATTCTGCATAAGGACAGAGTGGTTCTGCGGCCTCAGCCTTCTTTCCTTCCTAAGGTCATATCCAGTTTTCACTTGAATCAGGACCTAGTCCTACCATCCTTCTTTCCTACTCCCCAGTCCAGAGAGGAAAGATTGCTTCATACTTTGGATGTGGTCCGAGCCATGAGGGTTTATCTCAAGGCTACAGAAAAGATTCGGAAAACAGATGTGCTTTTCGTTCTTCCGGATGGCCCCAAGAAGGGTCAGCCGGCTGCCAAGTCTTCCTTGGCTAGGTGGATTAAGCAGCTGATTTTTCAGGCCTATGGTCTGAAGCGCGTTCCACCGCCCTTATCAGTTAAGGCCCATTCTACGAGGGCCATGAGTGCCTCTTGGGCGGCACACCATCAGATCTCTATGGCACAGGTTTGCAAGGCGGCAACCTGGTCTTCCGTACATACGTTTACTAAATTTTATAAGTTGGACGTCACAAAGGCTGCGGACGCAGCATTTGGGCAGGCGGTCCTACGGGCAGCAGTATAGAATCCTCTGGCCCGGTTCACGCCCCTTTTTTTCTGTTGGTGGAGCTATTTTACCTCCTGATATATTTTCTGTTTGGCTATTTTTGGCCTTACGGTCTCCCTCCCTTCATGGAGCATTGCTTTGGGACATCCCATATGTAATGACTATGCGCTCTGTGTCCCGTGATGTACGATCAAGAAAAAGGGATTTTTAATAACAGCTTACCTGTAAAATCCTTTTCTTGGAGTACATCACGGGACACAGAGCTCCCACCCCTCTTTTTGGGGAACATTGTGTAACCTCAGAGAAATTGCTTGCTACAAAACTAGAGCACTCTCAGTGGGAGGGGGTTATATAGGGAGGAACTTCCTGTGAAGTTGATTACACCAGTGTCCACACCTGAAGGTACCCATATAACCCATATGTAATGACTATGCGCTCTGTGTCCCGTGATGTACTCCAAGAAAAGGATTTTACAGGTAAGCTGTTATTAAAAATCCCTTTTTTATATGGAGAGTAGGGAAGGTGTATATAATATAATGGGTCGGACGGTGTGACTGTGGTCTGAACTCCGCCTCTTTTTCCAGGTCTCTCTTCTTCGGATACTGTGATTGGCCGGATTCGTTGGAAGGTAGCAGAGGATTCCCGATTTTGTTAATCAGCCGCAGTTCCTGGATTTCTAGAAGAAAATATTGCAATGGTCATGTGACTTATCAGCTCCTGCTTTTCATGGGTCATGTGACCTTTCATCAGCTACTGCCAATCCTGGACTGAAAGAAACTCCTGTGGGTGTGGCTAGTGAATCAGGAGGAGTTTTCTGTGGTTGTGGCTGGGAAAGTGGGAGGGGTTTCCTGTGGTTGTGGCTGGGAAAGTGGGAGGGGTTTATGTTGCTTTATCTTGGTTTTCTGTTTGGACCTGAATTGGCTGGAATAATAAAGTCAGTGATGGGCTGGGACAGGTGAGATCTGCGTGGGCGGGTTGGGGGTGTCGCCTGTCATTTTTGTGTTCTGGTTCTCGCCTATCACTGGACAGCCACCAGGTGGAAATAAAGAATTTTATATCCGGAATATTCTTTGTGTTCACTTAACCCGGAATAAATTTATTGCAGAAATGCAAGGAATATTTGCCAGTTATTTCCCTGTCTAGCCAAATTGTTTATGGGAAGACAGATATTTTCAAAAACCGAAAGCCACAATTCATTTTCTACCGAAAATTTATTGATGAGAAATACGGCGCCTGCGCAGTCAGCTCCTAGGTCTGTGCGCAGGCGCCATATAGCAACGGAAATACCAGAGTCCTAAATCGGCTATTTTCGGAAGCCGTGACAGGCTATAGCGGCGCCATCCACCGCGGGGGAAATAAATGAAAATTAAGGATTACACAGTAAGTGGACCATTAAAAAAAAAACGCATACTGGCGCTGACGCCAGTATGCTGGATCACAAGGGAAAGAGTATATTTAGGGTGAACCTCCGCTTTAAGTGTGTCATCAGCAATTTCCTGGATGTCACAATAGAGAAGTTTGAAAGTAAACTGAAAAGCAAAGTGTTCTTCAAAGCCGCTGATCGGAAGAGCTAATTGTCGATCCGAAGTGGTCATCACCCCGCCTGGATTAGGAACATACCGAAAGTCCAATTCTTACGAGTACGACGTAATCGCACGGAAGGTAGAGATTATTTTAAACAAGCAAATAAGTTGAAGAGTCGGTAGGAAGGGATACGATGAACCCAATCTGGATATGATCCTCCAACAAGTGGCTGAGCTACCAAGAGAACAACGCTTCAAGGAGAGGGCCACTGAACAAACCAGCAATCAACGCCAATTGTGTTTTCTGACTGGGATTCGCACTCCGTATAAAGAAAGAGAAACCATTGGCAGACATAGGCACCTAGGGGAGGTGCTTTCAGACCAACCCCGCTTTATATACCCAAGAGCCCCGAATTTTGGTGATCGGGTCGTTTGAAAAATATTGGACCCACCAGACCACCAAATTAAAATTGATCTTAACCACTTGCTTACTGGGCACATATACCCCCTTCCTGCCCAGGCGAAATTTCAGCTTTCAGCACTGTGTCGCTTTAAATTAAAATTGCGCGGTCGTGCGACGTGCCTCACAAACAAAATCGCGGTCTTTTTTTCCCAAAAAAATAGAGCTTTCTTTTGGTGGTATTTGATCACCTCTGCGTTTTTTTATTTTTTGCGCTATAAACAAAAAAGTGCGACAATTTTGAAAAAAAAACACAATTTTACTTTTTTCTATAATAAAAATCCCATAAAAAAAAAATTCTCAGTTTGGGCCGATACGTATTCTACATATTTTTGGTAAAAAAAAAAAAAATCGCAATAAGCGTATAGTAATTGGTTTGCGCAAAGGTTATAGTGGCTACAAAATAAGGGATAGAGTTCTGACAATTTTTTTTTTTTTTTTTACTAATACGGCGATCTGCAAATTTTGTCAGGACTGCGATATTGCGACAGACACATCGGACACTTTTGACACATTTTTGGGACCATTCACATTAATACAGCGAACAGTGCTATAAAGGGGGTGAGGAAGGGGTTAAATGTAGGGTTGTCCCGATACCACTTTTTTAGGACCGAGTACAAGTACCGATACTTTTTTTCATGTACTCACCGAATACCGATACTTTTTTTTAAATGCGTCCCCAAATGCAGCCATGTCCCAAAGTTCAGCCATGTCTCCCACATATTGCAGCCATGTCCCCCACATATTGCAGCCATGTCCCCTCAGTCCATGTCCCCTCAATCCATGTCCCATCAATCCATGTCCCCACAATCCATGTCCCCACAATCCATGTCCATCCATCCATTCATGTCCCCGCAGCCATTTCCCCCATACCTGGCAGCAGCCGCCCGGGGAACATCACAGCTTTCATTTGAATAGCTGTTTTCCCGGCCGCATATAGACACTCCCCCTTGCTCGTAATTGGACAGATTACAATCACCCATCCAATCCCGAGCAAGGGGGAGTGTCTGTCTATACGCGGCGGGAACACTACAGCTATTCAAATAAAAGCTGTGATGTTCCCGCACGCTTTAAACATGTGGCGGCGGCTTTCGTTGTAGCGGCAGGGGCAGCAGCAGCAGCGACGGCTGGTACGGCAGCGGCGGGTGCGACGGTGGGGGGGGGGGCAAAGTATTCTATTTTGGTATTGGGGGTATTTGCGGGAGTACAAGTACTCCCACAAATACTCGGTATCAGGACAACCCTAGTTAAATGTGTACCCTGCATTGTAT
This sequence comes from Rana kukunoris, assembly GCA_029574335.1. NCBI lineage: Eukaryota > Metazoa > Chordata > Amphibia > Anura > Ranidae > Rana > Rana kukunoris. The sequence continues at coordinate 59,557 of JAJQKJ010001478.1, forward strand.
TCTAACTGTGTGGGGGGAGGGGGGTGACTGGGGGAGGTGACCGATGCTGTGTTCCTATGTACAAGGGACACAGATCGGTCTCCTCTCTCCCTGACAGGACGTGGAGCTCTGTGTTTACACCCCATCATTACACACAGAGCTCCACGTCCCTGCTCTAAAACTGCCGGTCGGCGGGTACCTTGTGGACACCGCGACCGCCAGGCACGCGCATCGGCATCTCGGGTGCGCGCGCGTGCCGCCATTGACGCGCAACCCCCAGTGGCCGGAGAACACGATGCCGTCAAATGACTGTTTTTACCACCCCCAACTTTTGCCCCTTTAGCTGCAGAGGCAACAGCTGGGGGTGTAAACATGCTGTGGCTGCAGCTGGAGGTATACCCAGGGTGAATGGGGCTGCACTGCAACTACCCCGCAACTGTGTGCATTGCATTTACGGGCTTAAAACAGGTGGTGAGGAGGCAAGATATGCCTCTTTACTGGCTGACAAATGCCCCCGAAAAGCGATATGAACACGGGAGCCGGGAAATGAGTTTTACACAGCGGACCAACACCGTTGTAAAGTCAAATGATAACGAAGTGCCCAGCAGTAGTGTTACATTAGATAGCAGCCATAGCTGCCAATATTTGGGGTAATTTTGCCGCGGCACACCTGGGGACTCTTAGCGGCACACCAGTGTGCCACGGCGCACTGGTTGAAAAACGTTGGTATAGACTGTGTGTATCCATCTTGAATGGCAGTGGATTTTCTCATTAACCACTTAAAGACCGGACCAATATGCTGCTAAATGACCCAAGGGGTTTTTACAATTCGGCACTGCGCTGCTTTAACAGACAATTGCGCGGTCCTGCGACGCGACTCCCAAACAAAATTTGCGTCCTTTTGTTCCCACAAATAGAGCTTACTTTTGGTAGTATTTGATCGCCTCTGCGATTTTTATTTTTTGCGCTATATACAAAAATAGAGCGACAAAAATCAATATTTTTTACTTTTTGTTATAAGAAAAATCAAATAAACTAAATTTTAGTTAAACATTTAGGCCAGAATTTATTTAGCCACATGTCTTTAGGAAAAAAAAAATTTGCAATAAAAAAAAAAATAGCTACCTAGCGGGAACAGCGACACTAATACAGCGATCAGAAAAATGATCGCTTAGTGACGCTGGCAATAGGGAGTGAAAGGGTTAACTAGGGCGGTGATCAAGGGGTTAAACCTTTATATGGGGGGTACGGGGGCTACCCTGGACCTAACACTAACTGCCTGTCACACTGACACTAAATGCAGTGATCAGTACATATATGATAACTGCAATCAGTGACACTGTGACGGGGGTGGGGGGTGGGGTGATAGGAAGGGGTTAATGTGCCTGCGTGTAGTGTGTGTCAGTGTAGTGTTGTGCAGACTTACTGTGTGATGTGATCTCTCCTCAGCGGAGGTTGAAAAAAAACGCCGAGATAAAAGATCACATCATTTCCCTCTTCCTGTGTTTACACAGGAGGAGGAAGTGACACGCAGGGGAGCGCGCGGATTGGCTGGGAGCGATCCGGAGGGGGCGGACAAAAACGACCCGCCGCCCCCTCAGCACGGATCGCTCCTACAGCAAACCGGACCGCCACATGTAACGGGGGGGGGTCCCGATCGGACCCCCGACCCACGTCAAGGCAGCCACGTACAGGTACGTTGATGTGCCATTCTGCCAACGTACATGCAAATACATACAAATGTACATGCGGCGGTCCTTAAGGGGTTAAAATGCCTTTTTCCACGGGGGTCACACATAGAGGTGGACTTGAAGTGCTTCATGAATAACTCCTAGCAGGCCGATGCATCATCGCAGTTGTTGTGCTATAGATGTTGCAATAGGTTTTTATTATGGACAACTGAACTACCTTGCATTTTGCAGCTGCATAATGTTAGAGAGTTGCGAACATGTCAGGCAAGGTTTGAGGCAACAGTCACTTTAGAAGTTATTAGTCAGAGTGAGTCTCTTATAATTAAGTACTTTGTATCATCGGTATAACGTGTGAGTATTTTCATTAAGCCATTCATCTTACTTCATTCATTCAATCTTATTTATTTTATGTTTATGCTATTTTTAATTCATGTATGGCAGGGGTGTCAAACTCAATTTCATGGTGGGCCACATCAGCATTATGATTGCCTTCAAAAGGGCCGGTTGTATCTGTAAGATTAGATGCCAAGAGCCATCCCACCATCAGAAGTCCCCCACTCTCCCTTACATCACAGTGCACCCCCTTTCCTCATGCTGCTGTTGGGAAGAAGCTGGATGCATTGCTTAAAAGCAGAAAGTAAGGGACTGGAGGAGGACTAGAGGAGGGCTACAGCTGCAGGAGAGGTGCAAGGGCCACATAAACGCTTCTGCCCGTAGATGTGGCGACGCGCATGCGCAGTCCGTTGCTTGAGGCGGTGCATTTAGGCTTAACAGTAGCATTTAGGGTTTTACCGATACCAGTATCGGTATCGGGACCGATACCAAGTATTTGCGGGAGTACTTGTACTCCCGCAAATGCTCCCGATGCCTGAATAGAATACTTGCCCCCCCCCCCCCGCCGCCGCCGCCGCTGTATATCGCAAAGCCGCCGCTGCCGCGTTAATCACCGTGCGGCAAACATTACAGGCACCTTTAGTCTGAATAGCTGTTTTTCCCACCGCACCGTGTTTAGACACTCCCCCTTGCTCAAGATTGGACGGATCTGTCCAATTCAAAGCAAGGGGAGTGTCCTTTACACGGCGCAGCAGGGAAAACAGCTATTCAAACAAAAGCTGACTGTAATGTTCGCCTCACGGTGATTAACGCGGCAGCAGCATCTCCATTTAGGTACGGGGGACATGCCTGCATATGTTGGGGGACATGGCTGGATACATGTGGGGGGACATGGCTGGATAAATGTGGGGGGACATGGCTGCATATATCTGGGGGACATGGCTGGAGGGACATGGCTGCATCTGTGGGGGGACATGGCTGCATATGTTGGGGGACATGGCTGGATACATGTGGGGGGACATGGCTGGATACATGTGGGGGGACATGGCTGGATACATGTGGGGGGACATGGCTGCATATGTGGGGGATATGGCTGGAGGGACATGGCTGCATCTGTGGGGGGACATGGCTGGATACATGTGGGGGGACATGGCTGGAGGGACATGGCTGCATCTGTGGGGGGACATGGCTGCATTTGGGGACACATTTTAAAAAAGTATCGGTATTCGGTATCGGCGACTACTTGAAAAAAAGTATCGGTACTTGTACTCGGTCCTAAAAAAGTGGTATCAGGACATCCCTAGTAGCATTTAAGGGAGGGCTTACTGACTGTGCAGCCAATCCCATGAGTAAGTCGTAAGCGACGAAACATGTCGGGCGTGGCTACAGTGTGCAACGCTCAGGGCTTATCACCCATCAGGGGTATTCACCTTTGTAGCAGATTGAAGTGCAACTTCGTGGATCAACACCCCTGCTGCATAGTGTGTCTAGTTACACGCCGTGGACTGACAGACGTGATAGGAGGGTTGGGTACTGTGCCCCTCCCCCTTGTATAGAATTACAGAGGGGTGGGTGGGTTGATGTGTGACCCCGCCTTCTGTACATACAGGTGTGTTAGAAATAAAATCCGCATGTAAAAAATAACACGGAGTGAAGCTGAAAATCCTGTGACTCGGTTTTATTTCTGTACCTTGGGGACACGGCTCTGCCCATTCCACGTCACAGGGAATATTCAAGTCCCCAAACTGAAGAATGCTGGCGGTCTTCCCTGCGAATGACGGGACAAATATTTCATTTTATAATCACTGTCCTTTTTTTTTTTTTTTTTTTTAATTAGGGAAGTTTTATTAGGAAATAAAAATAAATACCGCAGTGCACATATAAAGATTCCAAGACGGTTCCACAAATACCCTCAGCATCTGGTGATGGCGTTCCATATAATCGCTGTGTGAGAACAGCGTCACATGCGCGTCGCAGGAAAGCGCCATCTTCTGGCTCCTGTGACCCGCTATTCCAGGACCACCGCACCACATTCCACAATTCCTCTGCAGTTCAGGGTTTTACTGGTACTCTGATGGGCTGGGGACAGGTACTCTGTACTGGAGATAGATACTCGGGTACTCTGAGGGGTTGTGACAGGTACTCTGTACTAGAGATAGATACTCGTGTACTCTGTACTGGAGATAGGTACTTGGGTACGCTGATGGGCTGAGGATAGGTACTCTGAGGGGTTGTGAGAGGTACTCGGGTGGATGAGATGGGACATGTACTCCGGTAATCTGATGGGTTGGGGACAGGTACTCTGAGGGGTTGTGACAGGTACTCTGATGGGCTGAGGATAGGTACTCGGGTACTCTGCACTGGAGATAGGTACTCGGGTGGATGGGTTGTGACAGGTACTCGGGTACTCTGATAGGCTGAGGACAGATACTCGGGTGGATGGGTTGTGACAGGTACTCGGGTACTCTGGTGGGCTGAGGACAGGTACTCGGGTACTCTGATGGGCTGAGGACAGGTACTCGGGTACTCTGATGAGCTGAGGACAGGTACTTGGGTGGATGGGTTGTGACAGGTACTTGGGTACTCTGGACTGGAGATAGGTACTCGGGTACTCTGGTGGGCTAAGGACAGGGACTCGGGTACTCTGGTGGGCTAAGGACAGGTACTCGGGTACTCTGGTGGGCTGAGGATAGGTACTCGGTACTCTGGACTGGAGATAGGTACTCGGGTGCTCTGGTGGGCTGAGGGCAATCAGTGTGCATTGTTGTGTACTGTAGGCGGTAACGATGGGTGTGTGAGGAGAACAAGGACACACCTATTTAGTTACTGCGGCTTGTTTACATTCAGTGGCCGGCTGTGATTGGACACAGCTGGTCACATGGTAAAGAGACATCTCTATCATACATCCCGGGACACAGAGTCAGTCCTCCTGGGTTATACGCCATCTCCAGGTGAATGGACACTGGTAGACCAAAATCTTAGACAGGAAGTCCGCCCCTATATAACCCCTCCCATACAGGAAGTACTTTTTTTTACCAGTGTCTGCAAGGGGGATGGGCATGTCTGAGCTCCAGATCTTCAGTCCCAAAACGGTTCTTAACCACTTCAATGCCAGACACTTACCCCCCTTCCTGCCCAGGCCAATTTTCAGCTCTCTGTGCTGTCGCTGTTTAAATGACGATTGCGCGGTCGTGCTACACCGCACCCACACAGGATTTTTATCATTTGTTTCCCACAAATAGGTTTCTTTTGGTGGGATTTCATCACCTCTGCAGGTTTTATTTTTTGCTAAACAAATAAAACAAAAAATGAAAATGTTGGAAAAATTTTTTGTTTTCTCCTTCACCGATGGGCATTGATAGGCAGCACTAATGGGCACTCATGGGTGGCACTGATGGGTACTTATGAGCGGCACTGATAGATGACACTGATGGACGTGAGTGAGGAAAAGCCGATAAATGTCTCTTCCTGTTTACATTGTGATCAGCTGTGATTGGACACAGCTGATCATGTGGTAAAGAGCCTCCCTTATCACAATGACACACCACCGATCGGCGCGTGGCGGCTGTTATCCTGCTGGACATCATATAACGCTCAGTCAGGATAACTGAACCACCGGCCGTCATTCTGCTATAGGCCGGGTGGGAAGTTTGATAAATGAATCAAGGGATTGACCGATCGGATCCATTTGAAGATCTTATATATGAAATAAATGGTACCCGAGCCTCGCAAAGAAGACGCAAGGATCGTGCAAGGTTTTGTCTGTAACGTGACCTTCAGGCGCTGGACCCTGGGAAGTGGAATCCTGGACACTACAGAGCGAAGGCATTCCTACAGGGTGCTGTACAGGTCCAAAGGAGTGGACCCTAAAACATGAAAAGCCCTTGAAGGTCCCCACCGCTGTGATGGGTGAAGATTGGGCCTTGAGGCCATTAAGTTTGCATGTGTAGCGCTATACAAGTTATTCACTCACTCTTAGTCTCTAACAGTGGCGGTGCGTCCATAAGGGCGCAGAGGCGCCGCCCCATTTCTACAGCCACCCTTTCTATGACCAATGGATAGATTCCTGCATTGTATGAATCTATCCATGGCCGCCACTCCCTATTCAAGCGCTCAGCCCCTTTTTCGGGTGCCGGGCACCTGAATTACAGCGGCGGGGGAGGGAGGGTGGGGTGTTTTTGAAGCACCTGATTAGAGCCATGGGCTTCAAAATAGGTGAACCGCCCAGGTGAGTTAGAAAAGCGAATGAATATTCGCTTTCTTAACACTGAATCGCCTCTCCGCCAATCAGGTGCTCGGGTCTGTTACCCTTCCCCTAATTGACTAAAGCGACAGCTGCTGTGATTGGACGCCTATCAGGAGACGCATGGAGGACACTGCTTCTTGCCGTCAGTTGCTGTCCCACAGAGACAGGGTAAGTGCCGGGCAGACAGCAAGCGGGCGGGGGGGTCACAGTGGCTGAATTTGGGCACAGTGGCTGCGTTTGATGGCACAGTGGCTGCATTGGATGGGCACAGTGGCTGCGTTTGATGGCACAGTGGCTGCGTTTGATGGGCACAGTGGCTGCGTTTGGGCACAGTGTCTGCTTTGATGGCACAGTGGCTGTGTTTGATGGGCACAGTGGCTGCAATTGATTAGCACAGTGGCTGTGTTTGATGGGCACAGTGGAAGCATTTGATGGGCACAGTGGAAGCATTTAATGGGCACAGTGGCTGTGTTTGATGGGCACAGTGGCAGCATTTGATGGGCACATTGGCTGCGTTTGGGCACAGTGGCTGCGTTTGATGGGCACAGTGGCAGAATTTGATGGGCACAGTGGCTGCGTTTAATGGGCCCAGTGGCTGCGTTTAATGGGCACAGTGGCTGCATTTGATGGGCACAGTGGCTGTGTTTGGGCACAGTGGCAGCATTTGATGGGCACAGTGGCTGCGTTTGATGGGCACAGTGGCTGTGTTTGATGGGCACAGTGGCAGCATTTGATGGGCACAGTGGCTGTGTTTGGGCACAGTGGCTGTGTTTGATGGGCACAGTGGCAGTGTTTGATGGGCACATTGGCTGCGTTTGGGCACAGTGGCTGCGTTTGATGGGCACAGTGGCTGCATTTGCTGGGCACAGTGGCAGAATTTGATGGGCACAGTGGCAGAATTTGATGGTCACAGTGGCTGCGTTTGGGCACAGTGGCTGCGTTTGATGGGCACAGTGGCTGCGTTTGATGGGCACAGTGGCTGCGTTTGATGGGCACAGTGGCTGCCTTTGGGCACAGTGGCTGCGTTTGATGGCACAGTGGCAGTGTTTGGGCACAGTGGGCAGCGTTTGATAGGCACAGTGGCTGCGCTTAATGGGCACAGTGAGCAGCGTTTGATGGGCACAGTGGCTGCAATTTTTTTGTTTTCCAGAATTTTTTGTTTGTGGCCCCCCAAAAAATGTGAGCACCAGCCGCCACTGATCTTTAAGGTTGCCCTGCGCCTGGACGGGTAAGTGAAACCCCCTTATGTACTGTAACAGTAAACGATCTGTCAAACTAGCAAAAGTCTGGACACCTGTGTGCGGTGCCCATCGGAGGGGGGGGGGGGGTTAGCTGCTGGTGTTCTGCTGGAGTACTTTTCTGTCTTGGCGGTTTTCCTATTGATGGCCAGCACACGGGGTGCACCATTGTGCATCTTGGTTTGCCATAGTGCCCGAGTGTTTGTGGCCATCTTTAGATGGCGCATGAAGATTTGCATCATTCGTGTATACGGCCACGCCCATTCGCCGTGACCGTGCATGCGCAGAGCATCCCAGCGCACAGCCAGCTTATTTAGGTTGAGGGTGGCTGACATGCGGTGCTTCCAGGGCACAGCTGGGGGACCCGGAGCCGGCTCTGATCCAGTTCACTTCAGCAGTACATTCCTCCTTACCGGGGTCACGCGAGTCACTTACCACGTGCTGGTTGGCAGGCTGAGGTGCTTAGCAGGATTGTTGCATAGGGGCTTGGTGAGCCCTATTAAAGGGTCTCCCTTCTGGGGTGGTGTAAATACTCCCTTTCTGTGACTTGCAATGTGGGACTAACAATACAGGGAAGAGCACAGCTGTAGGGGGGCTAGAGCCGAGTGAACAAGCTGTGGGGCACTAGAGCCAGCTGGGGGGCGCTAGAGCCAGGCGGGACAAGCTGGGGGGTGCTAGAGCCAGGGGGGAAAGCTGTGGGGCGCTAGAGCCGGGGGGAAAACGTTGGCGTGCTAGAGCCAGGGGGGCAAGCTGTGGGGCGCTAGAGCCGGGGGACAAGCTGTGGGGCGCTAGAACCAGGCGGGACAAGCTGTGGGGTGATAGAGCCAGGCGGGACAAGCTGTGGGGTGCTAGAGCCAGGCGGGACAAGCTGGGGGGTGCTAGAGCCGGGGGGGCAAGCTGGGGGGTGCTAGAGTTGGGGGGGCAAGCTGGGGGGCAAGCTGGGGGGTGCTAGAGTCGAGGGGCGAAAAAGGGAGGCACTAGAGCCAGGTGGGCAAGGGGTTGGGCCAGAAGAAACCCTGGGTACAAAACTCTTCTGAACCCGGCACCAAGCCCTCCCTTGGAGGGGACAGCCCTACTCTATCGGGTGGGTGGGGACATTTGGAGAACAGAGGTTCGGGGTGAGTGAGTCACCTCCATCGTATCCCGCGGTTACAAGCTGGAATTATGGGGGTTCCCCCTCAGAGGTTTGTAAGATCCAGCGATCCTTCAGATCCTCCAAGAGGCACCCGATTATAAATCGGAGAGATTATACAGGATCCGGTGTCCGGGATTTCTTCCAACCTCTTCACCGTACAAAACCCGATCTGGATCTGAGATCCCCGAACAAATATTTATTAATCCAGTTCCAGTAAACTTATTAGCACAGCCGCCGTGTCTGTCTGTCTGTCTGTGTGTGTGTGTGTGTCTCTGTCTGTGTGTGTCTGTGTATATATATATATCTGTGTCTGTCTGTCTGTCTGTCTGTGTGTGTGTGTGTCTGTCTGTCTGTGTCTCTGTCTGTCTGTGTGTGTCTGTGTCTCTGTGTGTGTGTGTGTGTCTCTGTCTGTCTGTGTGTGTGTCTGTCTGTCTGTGTGTGTGTCTGTCTGTGTGTCTCTGTCTGTGTGTGTCTGTGTATATATATATATCTCTGTGTCTGTCTGTGTGTGTCTGTGTCTCTGTCTGTGTGTGTCTCTGTCTGTGTGTGTCTGTGTATATATATATATCTCTGTGTCTGTCTGTCTGTGTCTCTGTCTGTGTGTGTGTGTCTCTGTCTGTGTGTGTCTGTGTATATATATGTCTCTGTGTCTCTGTCTGTCTGTGTGTGTCTGTGTCTCTGTCTGTCTGTGTCTCTGTCTGTCTGTGTCTCTGTCTGTCTGTGTGTCTCTGTCTGTCTGTGTGTCTCTGTCTGTCTGTGTGTCTCTGTCTGTCTGTGTGTCTCTGTCTGTCTGTGTGTGTCTCTGTCTGTCTGTGTGTGTCTGTCTGTCTATCTGTGTGTGTCTCTGTCTGTGTGTGTCTGTCTGTCTCTGTCTGTCTGTGTGTGTGTGTGTGTGTGTCTCTGTCTGTGTGTGTCTGTATATATATATATATATATATCTGTGTCTGTCTGTGTCTCTGTATGTGTGTGTGTGTCTGTCTGTCTGTGTCTGTGTCTCTGTCTGTGTGTGTCTCTGTCTCTCTCTCTCTGTGTGTGTGTGTGTGTGTGTGTGTGTGTGTCTCTGTCTGTCTGTGTGTGTGTCTCTGTCTGTATGTGTGTCTGTCTGTGTGTCTGTCTGTGTCTGTCTGTCTGTCTGTGTGTGTGTCTGTCTGTCTGTGTGTCTGTCTGTGTGTGTGTCTGTCTGTCTGTGTGTCTGTCTGTGTCTGTCTGGCTGTGTGTGTCTGTGTGTGTGTCTGTCTGTCTGTGTGTGTCTATCTGTGTGTATCTGTCTGTGTCTGTCTGTGTGTGTCTGTCTGTCTGTCTGTGTGTGTGTGTGTGTGTGTGTCTGTCTGTCTGTCTGGCTGTGTGTCTGTCTGTGTGTGTGTCTGCCTGTGTGTGTCTGTCTGTCTGTCTGTCTGTGTCTGTCTGTGTGTGTGTGTGTGTCAGTGTCTGTGTATATATATCTCTGTGCTGGGACAGGAAAAGCCATGATTGGTCACGTGATCACGGGGAAGAACCCTGCCATTGGTTCGGATGAAAATGTGGCCACCTGACTGCCCATAGCTCCTCCCACTGTGGAGAATAGAGACCGCCCACTCTCCCTCACCTATAAATCAGTGTTACCAACTTGTCAGTATTTGTGTTTCGTCACATTTGGCGACCCGCTGGAGTGTGCATGCACGACACGCCGCCGCCATACAAATGTGACGAGGAATATAGACAGAGAATTTCGCAGAAAGGAATTTGTGAACGTTTTAGTAATTGCCTTTCGATGAGGATTTAGCATTTGTAAAAGTGTTGGAAGGTATATGGCGGCGTCGCGCATGCATATGGGTTGCCATATGCAGAGCCGCTATCAGGGGGGGTACAGGCAGCGCACTTCTACGGGGCCCGGATAGCAACCCCCCCCCCTTTTTTTATTAAATATATATGAAAGATTTTTTTTTTTTTAACCAATTACGCACCTTCCTGCCCAGGCCAATTTTCAGTTTTCAGCGCTGTCGCACTTTTTGCTGACATTTGTGCGGGCGTGCGACGCGGCTCCCAAACTAAATTGGCGTTCTTTTCCCCACAAATAGAGATTTCTTTTGGTGGTATTTCATCATTTTTTTCTGTTAATTTTTCGTAAATACGTTTTCTCTTTCAATGATTGGCACCGATGAGGTAGTACTGATGGGCACTGATAGGTGGCGCTGGTATGCGGCACTGATCGGCACTCATAGGCGGCACAGATGGGCACTGGGCATGGACGGGCACTGATGGATCCATGTTGCCAGTCAGTGCCCATTTGTGGGCACTGATTGGCATCTTTTTTTTTTTACCGACTTTATTTTTATTGCCCTCTTTTTTTTTGCCCTTCCCTGGTGGTCCAGTGTGGGCATCCGAGGGGGGGCTGTGCTGATAAACAATCATCGCAATTTTCAATTTTTTTTTTTATTAAAGAGCCCAGAGGTCCCCAGGGGCCCGGATAGCACCCCCCCCCCCTTTTTTTATTATTTGTTTATATATATTTTTATTTGCCGGATGGCAACTTCCCTTTTTATATATATATATATATTTTTGTATTTCCTTTTTTTTTGGAAGGGACCCCCCCTCCCCCTCCCCCTGCTATAATGCCTGATGTGGGGCCCTGGCCATATGTGACGAAGCAGTGGCAGCCAATCAGAAGCGGTCACTTTCCTCCGGGCAGTAAATAATACGGATGAGACGCTCGGCTTGGAACTGCGCATGCTCAGTGAGTGGAGACCGACCGACCAATCATCCTCCGGTTCGATTCCTCCCCTCAGTGAATGGACATTGTGTGTGACGTCACTGACCTCCCTGTACTCTCCGCCCACAACTCTCATTGTGTACAAGTCATGTGTCTCAGGAAATGTCTCTGATTGGTCAGGGGGAGGAGTCAGGAGACGACTGGACAACTACGTGGGAGGGGTAAACAATCGGGGGGTGGAGCACCAAATTGTCTCTCCGTCATTGAACAATTGGAATTGTATGTAGGCGGGACTGTGTAATCATAAGCCGAAACTCCGCCCACTCATCACCCGATCACTCCGCCCACTTATCGCCGATCACTCCGCCAGACCTTCCCACAATAAAGATGGCGGCCCCAATCTTCTCTCCCCGTCCTCTTATACGGCGCATGCGCAGAGAGGCGAGCGGACCTCCGTCACCATAACAACCGAGAACAACAACTTCCTCCACCAATCCCGGCATCCTCCGCGAGCCGACCGAGGGGAAGACAGGTACACCGACCTATCTACTTACCTACCTCCCATCCCCTCCCCCCACTGACCGATCTATCCGCCGTCCTATCTACCTACTGCCCCTCCCCCACCAACCCGACCGAGGAGAAGACAGGTACACTTACCTATCTACTTACCTACCTCCCTTCCAACCCCCCCTCTCTCCCATCCCCTCCCCCCACTGACCTATCTACCTACTGCCCCCCCTCCCCTCCTCCACCAACCCGACCGAGGAGAAGACAGGTACACTGACCTCTCTGTCCCCTCCCCCCTACCTACCGCTCTCCCCTCCCCCACCAACCGAGGAGACAGGTACACTGACCTCTGACCTCTCTGTGTCCCCTCCCCCTACCTACCGCTCTCCCCTCCCCCACCAACCGAGGAGACAGGTACACTGACCTCTGACCTCTCTGTGTCCCCTCCCCCCTACTGAGCGATCTCCCCTCCCCCACCAACCGAGGAGACAGGTACACTGACCTCTGACCTCTCTGTGTCCCCTCCCCCTACCTACCGCTCTCCCCTCCCCCACCAACCGAGGAGACAGGTACACTGACCTCTGACCTCTCTGTGTCCCCTCCCCCTACCTACCGCTCTCCCCTCCCCCACCAACCGAGGAGACAGGTACAATGACCTCTGACCTCTCTGTGTCCCCTCCCCCTACTGACCGATCTACCCTCCCCCACCAACAACCGACCAAGGAGAAGATGGGTACACCAACAGCCCTATCTACTTACTGCCCTCCCATCCCCCACAACCGACCTCTGACCTACCTAGCGCTTTCCCCTCCACTGACCGATCTGCTGCTCTCCCCTCCCCCATACACACAGTGGGGGGGAAATACTGATCGTCTCCCCTGCAGATTGTGTGTACAGAGGGGTGGGGCCATTTGAAGAAATTAGGGGGCCCCAAGCAAAAAAAACACTTCAAGTTGAGACGTGGGGGGCATATCTTGGTGTCTGCACAGGGGCCCCAGCAGGGAAGGGCCCTTGCCACACCACTGATTCCTCCTGCAGTCCGGCCGGGAACAGGAACCTGATCCTCCTGTACCGCGCGGTTATGGTACACGGCCGACCGGTCTGCAGGAGGAATCAGCGGTGCGGCAAGGCCCCCCCTGCTGAGGCCCCAGGCAATTTCTTGGTTTGGGGGGGGGAGGGGGAATATCGACCGTCTCCCCTGCAGATTGTTACATAGGAATGAAAGTTTCCTTGGTAATTGGGGGGAGGTTCCTTGGTAGTTGGGGGGGGGGGGTTCCTTGGTAGTTGGGGGGGAGGTTCCTTGGTAGTTGGGGGGGGAGGTTCCTTGGTAGTTGGGGGGGGGGGAGGTTCCTTGGTAGTTGGGGGGGGGGGGAGGTTCCTTGGTAGTTGGGGGGGGGGGAGGTTCCTTGGTAGTTGGGGGGGGGGGAGGTTCCTTGGTAGTTGGGGGGGGGGGAGGTTCCTTGGTAGTTGGGGGGAGGTTCCTTGGTAGTTGGGGGGGAGGTTCCTTGGTAGTTGGGGGGGAGGTTCCTTGGTAGTTGGGGGAGGGCCCTTGTTGGGAAGCACAGAGGTCAGACATTGTAGTTGGTGATCAGCTCTCCACACATCTCAAGAGGGATGGGATCGGATCGGAGGGATGGGGGACAGTAGTTGGTAATCAGGTCTCCACACATCTCAAGAGGGATGGGATCGGATCGGAGGGATGTGGATCAGTAGTTGGTGATCAGGTCTCCACACATCTCAAGAGGGATGGGATCGGATCGGAGGGATGGGGATCAGTAGTTGGTGATCAGGTCTCCACACATCTCAGGAGGGATTTTCTGGACTTCTCCTATTGGTCACATCAGAGACCCCTCAGGAATAGGTCTTGGCACCGCATTACCCCAACAATAAAGTCTGGATCCACCAGGTGCCTGGACTAACGCCCGTCTCATCCTATCAGAGAGCCGCCTCCAATGAGCGAGTAGAAGAGACATTGATTGACAATCAGCAGCTCTCTTCTCGTGATCCCTGAGAACCATCGGTGGTGTTCAATGGCTCTTCTCGGTGTAGAGACGCCGGGGGACCGATACAGCGCCACCCCCTCCATACTTCTCTTTTAAGGTTTCTTGGCACCTCGAAGGATTAAGGTCTGGAGACGGGCTAGGCCACTCCATCACCTTCATGTGCTTCTTCTTGAGCCCCTCCTTTGTTGCCTTGGCGATATGTTTTGGGTCATTGTCATGCTGGAACACCCATCCCCCACCCATCTTCAGTGTTCTGTCTTAGGGAAGAAGGTTCTCCAAGATCTTACAATACGTGGCCCCGCCCATCAGCCCCTCAATGCGGCAAAGTCGGCCTGGACCTTTATCAGGGAAACCCCCCAAATCCTCATGTTTCCCCCTCCCGGTGTCACTGTAGGGATGGGGTTCTTAGGGTCATAGTCCCCATCCTTCTTCCTCCAAACACGGGGGAACTGAGGTAATGCCAAAGAGATGTGTGGAATACTGATCACCAACCACAAGACACGTCTGCCCTCTGTGATCACCAACAAGAGATCTTCCACCAACCACAAGACGCGTCTGACCTCTGTGATCCACCAACCACAAGACACGTCTGACCTCTGTGATCACCAACAAGAGATCCTCCACCATCCACAAGACATGTCTGACCTCTGTGATCACCAACAAGAGATCTTCCACCAACCACAAGACACGTCTGACCTCTGTGATCCCCAACAAGAGATCCTCCACCAACCACAAGACACGTCTGACCTCTGTGATCCACCAACCACAAGACACGTCTGACCTCTGTGATCACCAACAAGAGATCCTCCACCAACCACAAGACACGTCTGACCTCTGTGATCCCCAACAATAGATCTTCCACCAACCACAAGACACGTCTGACCTCTGTGATCCACCAACCACAAGACACGTCTGACCTCTGTGATCCCCAACAAGAGATCCTCCACCAACCACAAGACACGTCTGACCTCTGTGATCCCCAACAAGAGATCCTCCACCAACCACAAGACACGTCTGACCTCTGTGATCACCAACAAGAGATCTTCCACCAACCACAAGACACGTCTGACCTCTGTGATCACCAACAAGAGATCTTCCACCAACCACAAGACACGTCTGACCTCTGTGATCCACCAACCACAAGACACATCTGACCTCTGTTATCCCCAACAAGAGATCTTCCACCAACCACAAGACACGTCTGACATCTGTGATCCCCAACAAGAGATCCTCCACCAACCACAAGACACGTCTGACCTCTGTGATCCCCAACAAGAGATCCTCCACCAACCACAAGACACGTCTGACCTCTGTGATCCACCAACCACAAGACACGTCTGACCTCTGTGATCACCAACAAGAGATCCTCCACCAACCACAAGACATGTCTGACCTCTGTGATCCACCAACCACAAGACACGTCTGACCTCTGTGATCCCCAACAAGAGATCCTCCACCAACCACAAGACACGTCTGACCTCTGTGATCCCCAACAAGAGATCCTCCACCAACCACAAGACATGTCTGACCTCTGTGATCCACCAACCACAAGACACGTCTGACCTCTGTGATCACCAACAAGAGATCCTCCACCAACCACAAGACACGTCTGACCTCTGTGATCACCAACAAGAGATCTTCCACTAACCACAAGACACGTCTGATCTTCCACCAACCACAAGACACGTCTGACCTCTGTGATCCACCAACCACATGACACGTCTGACCTCTGTGATCACCAACAAGAGATCTTCCACCAACCACAACACACGTCTGACCTCTGTGATCCACCAACCACAACACACGTCTGACCTCTGTGATCCCCAACAAGAGATTTTCCACCAACCACAAGACACGTCTTACCTCTGTGATCACCAACAAGAGATCTTCCACCAACCACAAGACACGTCTCACCTCTGTGATCACCAACAAGAGATCCTCCACCAACAAGACACGTCTAACCTCTGTGATCCACCAACCACAAGACACGTCTGACCTCTGTGATCCCCAACAAGAGATTTTCCACCAACCACAAGACACGTCTTACCTCTGTGATCACCAACAAGAGATCTTCCACCAACCACAAGACACGTCTCACCTCTGTGATCACCAACAAGAGATTTTCCACCAACCACAAGACACACCTGACCTCTG
This sequence comes from Rana kukunoris, assembly GCA_029574335.1. NCBI lineage: Eukaryota > Metazoa > Chordata > Amphibia > Anura > Ranidae > Rana > Rana kukunoris. Next base: position 75,532 of record JAJQKJ010001478.1, read on the forward strand.
TGATCCACCAACCACAAGACACGTCTGACCTCTGTGATCCCCAACAAGAGATCCTCCACCAACCACAAGACACGTCTGACCTCTGTGATCACCAACAAGAGATCTTCCACCAAACCACAAGACGCGTCTGACCTCTGTGATCCACCAACCACAATACACGTCTGACCTCTGTGATCCCCAACAAGAGATCTTCCACCAACCCCAAGACACGTCTGACCTCTGTGATCCCCAACAAGAGATCCTCCACCAACCACAAGACACGTCTGACCTCTGTGATCACCAACAAGAGATCTTCCACCAACCACAAGACACGTCTGACGTCTGTGATCCACCAACCACAAGACACCTCTGACCTCTGTGATCCCCAACAAGAGATCTTCCACCAACCACAAGACACGTCTGACATCTGTGATCCCCACCAAGAGATCCTCCACCAACCACAAGACACGTCTGACCTCTGTGATCCCCAACAAGAGATCCTCCACCAACCACAAGACACGTCTGACCTCTGTGATCCACCAACCACAAGACACGTCTGACCTCTGTGATCACCAACAAGAGATCCTCCACCAACCACAAGACACGTCTGACCTCTGTGATCCACCAACCACAAGACACGTCTGACCTCTGTGATCACCAACAAGAGATCTTCCACTAACCACAAGACACGTCTGATCTTCCACCAACCACAAGACACGTCTGACCTCTGTGATCACCAACAAGAGATCTTCCACTAACCACAAGACACGTCTGATCTTCCACCAACCACAAGACACGTCTGACCTCTGTGATCCACCAACCACATGACACGTCTGACCTCTGTGATCACCAACAAGAGATCTTCCACCAACCACAACACATGTCTGACCTCTGTGATCCACCAACCACAACACACGTCTGACCTCTGTGATCACCAACAAGAGATCCTCCACCAACAAGACACGTCTAACCTCTGTGATCCACCAACCACAAGACACGTCTGACCTCTGTGATCCCCAACAAGAGATTTTCCACCAACCACAAGACACGTCTTACCTCTGTGATCACCAACAAGAGATCTTCCACCAACCACAAGACACGTCTCACCTCTGTGATCACCAACAAGAGATTTTCCACCAACCACAAGACACGTCTGACCTCTGTGATCCACCAACCACAAGACACGTCTGACCTCTGTGATCCCCAACAAGAGATCCTCCACCAACCACAAGACACGTCTGACCTCTGTGATCACCAACAAGAGATCTTTCACCAAACCACAAGACGCGTCTGACCTCTGTGATCCCCAACAAGAGATGCTCCACCAACCACAAGACACGTCTGACCTCTGTTATCCCCAACAAGAGATCCTCCACCAACCACAAGACACGTCTGACCTCTGTGATCCACCAACCACAAGACACGTCTGACCTCTGTGATCACCAACAAGAGATCTTCCACCAACCACAAGACACGTCTGACCTCTGTGATCACCAACAAGAGATCTTCCACCAACCACAAGACATGTCTGACCTCTGTGATCCACCAACCACATGACACGTCTGACCTCTGTGATCCCCAACAAGAGATCCTCCACCAACCACAAGACACGTCTGACCTCTGTGATCACCAACAAGAGATCTTCCACCAACCACAAGACGCGTCTGACCTCTGTGATCCACCAACCACAATACACGTCTGACCTCTGTGATCCCCCAACAAGAGATCTTCCACCAACCACAAGACACGTCTGACCTCTGTGATCCCCAACAAGAGATGCTCCACCAACCACAAGACACGTCTGACCTCTGTGATCCACCAACCACAAGACACGTTTGACCTCTGTGATCACCAACAAGAGATCTTCCACCAACCACAAGACACGTCTGACCTCTGTGATCACCAACAAGAGATCTTCCACCAACCACAAGACACGTCTGACCTCTGTGATCACCAACAAGAGATCTTCCACCAACCACATGACACGTCTGACCTCTGTGATCCCCAACAAGAGATCTTCCACCAACCACAAGACACGTCTGACCTCTGTGATCACCAACAAGAGATCTTCCACCTACTACTAAGGGGGTCAAATACTTATTCTCCTCCATTTATAACATTGGTATCATGTGATCTCTCTGGAGTTTTGGTTGATATTCTGTCTCCATCATATAAAATACACCTATGAGAAGAATGATAGACCCTTCATTCCTATGTAACGATCTGCAGGGGAGAAGATCAGCATTTTCACCACTGTAGATCCCCCCCCCCTAAGTCTGCACTCACACATATAAATCCACTCCCACCCCCAAAGTTGACCTTCTTTTCCCAATGTGAGTCTTTGTACAGCGCTGTGGTATATGTCAGCAGGGACTGGTTGGTGATGTGATTGTTTGTTTCTTCCTCAGATCTCCTCTCCTGGCGGTGCTCTCCGGCTCTCCTCTCCTGGCGGTGCTCTCCGGCTCTCCTCTCCTGGCGGTGCTCTCCTCTCCTGGCGGTGCTCTCCAGCTCTCCTCTCCTGGTGGTGCTCTCCTCTCCTGGCGGTGCTCTCCGGCTCTCCTCATGGTTCTCTGAGGGATTGGTTGGTTGTTTTCGGCACGATGAGCATCCCGGAGGTAGAAGATCACATCTCCCAGAAATACGACATCAAGAAGCGTCTGGGGAAAGGGGTGAGTGACATGAACCCGGCACTATTCTCAGGGGATTGGACCCATTCAAGCAGAATTGTAGGGGCCCTCATATAACCCTGCCCACTGGTGGGTTTTACCTCCCACTAGTGGTCATCCCCTCCTGCTGGCAGGTGTGTTACGGGCCCCCCTCCTGCTGGCAGATGTGTCACGCGCCCCCTCCTGGGAAGTGTCGCGCTGTGGGCTGTAAAAAAATGGGCCACACTGGGAGCAAAATGGGGGCCCCACACCCCCCCCCCCCCTAGTTTGCAGGGGGGAAAAAATCATAATCCCACCAAAAATTATTCTTCCTTATACCAAAGTCCAAACTCCTAAGGAGAAACTTCTGGTGTTGCATAGAAAGGTCAGATGAGCTAAATATATATAGAGTTTTCTATAGGTTTACTATGGGTCTTCTCTGGGCCTTCTATGGGCCTTCTATGGGTCTTCTTATGGGTCCTTCTCTGGGGCCTTCTCTGGGCCTTCTATGGGTCTTCTCTGGGTCTTCTATTGGGCCTTCTCTGGGGCCTTCTCTGGGCCTTCTATGGGGTCTTCTCTGGGTCTTCTATGGGGCCTTCTATGGATCTTCTTATGGGTCCTTCTCTGGGGCCTTCTCTGGGTCTTCTCTGGGCCTTCTCTGGGTCTTCTATTGGGCCTTCTCTGGGGTCTTCTTATGGGTCCTTCTCTGGGGCCTTCTCTGGGTCTTCTATTGGGCCTTCTCTGGGGCCTTCTATGGGGTCTTCTATGGGGTCTTCTATGGGGTCTTCTATGGGTCTTCTTATGGGTCCTTCTCTGGGCCTTCTATGGGTCTTCTATTGGGCCTTCTCTGGGTCTTCTCTGGGGCCTTCTCTGGGTCTTCTATGGGGTCTTCTCTGGGCCTTCTATGGGTCGTCCAGGTGGATTCAGTCTATCTTTATGCACTTTAGGCAGAAGGTAAATAATGGGGGTCCTACAAAGCAATGGATCATTTTGCCCCTTTCACCCAAAACCTGCAGCTCTGCTTTATACCTAAACAAAGGATCTCTAACTAGAGGCCGGTAAGTATCCCGATCACCCAACAGATGGCCCATTTCTACTCGATAAGGTTTACTAAGAACAAGCAAACCTCCTCCTCTGTCTGCAGGGCGTATTACAATTTCCTTTCCCAAGGATGCTATAATACCATTTTATATATCTGCCACCTTTTTCAAAGGATTAAAAGAAAATGTATTTCCACCAGTTAGTGTGGACCCCTCAGACGGCGTCACCTTTTCTAGTAATAGGATTGGATAAAAAAATACTTTTTAACCGCTTAAAGACCGGGCCTATTTCTCAGTGTTTGCAAGTTAAAATCCTTTTTTATTTATTTTTTGCTAGAAAATTACTTGGAACCCCCAAACATTTTATTTATATTTCCCCAGACATCCTTGAGAATAAAATGGCGGTCATTGCAATACTTTGTCGCACTGTATTTGCGTAGCGGTCTTACAAATGCACTTTTCGACTGAAAACTAAGACAACAGTAAAGTTGGCCATTTTTTTTTCTTTGTCTTTCACAATAAAAAATAAATAAATGTTACACTGAGTACATTTGATACTCAACATGTCACGCTTAAAATTGCGCCCGCTCGTGGAATGGCGACAAACTTTTACCCTTTAAAAATCTCCATAGGCGACGTTTTAAAACATTTCTACAGGTTTAAAAAAACGACTTCTCTTTTAAGCCGGATGTAGGGCGTGCCTCAATATCCACTGATGAAGTCCCGCCCCCGGGCGTAACGCGTACGGAAAGAGAGGAGCTACATTGACGTCTCCTGCAGACATGATGGTATTTGGGTTTGACGCTCGTTTCCTGCCACTTAATGAAATACTTTTATTTCTAAATGTGATTCCCTTTTTTATTCTATAAAATCTGATGGCAGAGAGCACTAGATGTTTTCTTATCTCTACATGATGGGATATTGATTATCTGTCATCTATACATTGATGGGATATTGGTGATTATCTGTCATCTATACATTGATGAGATATTGGTGATTATCTGTCATCTATATACATTGATGGGATATTGGTGATTATCTGTCATCTATATACATTGATGGGATATTGGTGATTATCTGTCATCTATATACATTGATGAGATATTGGTGATTATCTGTCATCTATACATTGATGGGATATTGGTGATGAATCCATCTGGTGTTCCTAGAAGGAAGAATACTGATCACATTCCTGGAATGTGGCCCTTTGATTCCGGGGGCCTGGTGCTGAGGGGAGTTGCTTTGAGTGTCTCAGGTGGAGGTGTTTGCAGGGAACTCGGCACTTTATTGGGAATTTTCCTATATGGACTTTATGCACTATTTCTATTCTATTTCTTCAGTTCTACTGATCTGGGATGTTGTAAGTTGTACCTGGGGTGTTGCGGTTATTTGCGGGGGTACATTTCATCTCTGTGTTGCTTTGTATGGTGCAAGGAGAGGAAGGTTTGTCCTAGACGATCCTCCATGGAATGAATGGTGGTCTTCCTCCAATGGGCTCTGGATCTGCATTGAGTGCCCCATGTGGAGGAGTGTTATCCTCGGCTCTTCTCTTCCAGTGTCCTCCATGGTGGAGTTCCTTATGGACTTCCTTCTAGACACGTGAGACAGGTGATGCCGGGGATCTCAATCTGGTTCTTCAGGCTCTTGAGAAGGCTCCCTCTGGCTCTTGAGAAGGCTCCCTCTGGCTCTTGAGAAGCCTCCCTCTGGCTCTTGAGAAGCCTCCCTCTGGCTCTTGAGAAGCCTCCCTCTGGCTCTTGAGAAGCCTCCCTCTGGCTCTTGAGAAGCCTCCCTCTGGCTCTTGAGAAGCCTCCCTCTGGCTCTTGAGAAGCCTCCCTCTGGCTCTTGAGAAGCCTCCCTCTGGCTTTTGAGAAGCCTCCCTCTGGCTCTTGAGAAGGCTCCCTCTGGCTCTTGAGAAGGCTCCCTCTGGCTCTTGAGAAGCCTCCCTCTGGCTCTTGAGAAGGCTCCCTCTGGCTCTTGAGAAGGCTCCCTCTGGCTCTTGAGAAGGCTCCCTCTGGCTCTTGAGAAGGCTCCCTCTGGCTCCTGAGAAGGCTCCCTCTGGCTCCTGAGAAGGCTCCCTCTGGCTCCTGAGAAGGCTCCCTCTGGCTCCTGAGAAGGCTCCCTCTGGCTCCTGAGAAGGCTCCCTCTGGCTCCTGAGAAGCCTCCCTCTGGCTCCTGCGAAGCCTCCCTCTGGCTCTTGCGAAGCCTCCCTCTGGCTCTTGAGAAGCCTCCCTCTGGACCGAGCCGGGATATTCCCATAGCGGAGCTCACCTGGAAGTTGGTTCTTCTTGCTGTTGGGTGAGTATCGGACTTGGTGGCAGTGTCTTGTAAGGAACTTTTCCTAGTGAAGAATAAGGTTGTCCTGAGACCGAAGACCAAGACGGTTCCGATCATGTATGGGCAATATGAATGTACCAAGCTGATCGATCAACTTGGGTACAAGCAGCCTGACGGATTTTACATGTGATTATCACTAGCGGCTGGTATAGCAATAATTATTGTCTTTTCCCGGCTCCAGCCACAAGGTGCTGCATGCAGCTGTCTTGTTGGGGTCTTATTCCCTTGTTTGTTTAGTTGGTGGGCTTGTTGGCAGTTTACTGTGTTGCCCACCCCCCTCCTTTTCTAAGCTGGATATAGACCAGGGGGCAGATGCAGACCCTTTACTTGCCTTTATCCGGTCCTTGTTACTACTTATCCCCCTGATATAAGACACTATTCTGTCACCAACAATGGGCCATATTTCCTGGCCTCTGGCAGCCAACAATGGGCCATATTTCCTGGCCGCTGGCAGCCAACAATGGGCCATATTTCCTGGCCGCTGGCAGCCAACAATGGGCCATATTTCCTGGCCGCTGGCAGCCAACAATGGGCCATATTTCCTGGCCGCTGGCAGCCAACAATGGGCTATATTTCCTGACCGCTGGCAGCCAACAATGGGCCATATTTCCTGGCCGCTGGCACCCAACAATGGGCCATTTTTCTGCTCCGAATACCAAAGATAGGGCACTGTTTACTCCCACTGATGCCAAAAAAATAATATTTCTTCTGTGCACAGTCCAGCCCTCCCTGAGGTCTGAAGGACTGTAATGTGGCCCTTTGGTTAGAAAGTTTGAAGACCCCTGATATAGGCGGTTGAGGTGGATGGAGGAAATTCCCTCCCCTAGGATATTCTGAGAGTGTCTCTCACTGCAGTCACAGAACGCTGATCCAACATGTCCGTTCCACAGAAGTTCATCTAACAGGGAGGGTCACACAGCTCAAGATTCGTCCAGCCCCCGCAGAACCAGCTGACTTTTTTTAACCTGTCCCGGTTCTGTGCTCCATGATACGGGTCCTGCAGGTAAGTGCTCCTTTTTTTGTATGTTCCCCGTTCACATATTACCCATCGGATAACCCGCGGTGCAGAGATCTGCCATGTCTGCGTTTTTTCCTCCCGCACTGCGTCTGTTAACCCCGCCCACTCTACTGCATAGAACTGAATAAATGTCAAACTGTGAAATTTGAATAAAGTTATAAAAAAAATAATAATCGGAGCTCTGCAAACTAAAGGTACAAAGCTTGGGCGGGGACACTCCACAGTGGGCGGGGACACAGCCAGGACCAGGTCAGGGAATTTTCCTGATGTTATACTTCTGCTTTGTCTGGACAGGCGTACGGCATTGTGTGGAAAGCCATCGATCGGAAGACGGGGGAGATTGTCGCCGTGAAGAAGATTTTTGATGCGTTCAGAAATCGGACGGACGCTCAGGTATGGTTCACCATTGTGAATATGTGCTGTCCCCCGCCCATTTCACCGACCGTCCATCTGTCCCCGCCCATTTCACCGACCGTCCATCTGTCCCCGCCCATTTCACCGACCGTCCATCTGTCCCCGCCCATTTCACCGACCGTCCATCTGTCCCCGCCCATTTCACTGACCGTCCATCTGTCCCCGCCCATCCATCTGTCCCCGCCCATTTCACTGACCGTCAATCTGTCTTCGCCCATTTCACCGACCGTCAATCTGTCTTCGCCCATTTCACCGACCGTCAATCTGTCTTCGCCCATTTCACCGACCGTCAATCTGTCTTCGCCCATTTCACCGACCGTCAATCTGTCTTCGCCCATTTCACCGACCGTCAATCTGTCTTCGCCCATTTCACCGACCGTCAATCTGTCTTCGCCCATTTCACCGACCGTCAATCTGTCTTCGCCCATTTCACCGACCGTCCATCTGTCTTCGCCCATTTCACCGACCGTCCATCTGTCCCCGCCCATTTCACTGACCTTCCATCTGTCCCCGCCCATTTCACCGACCTTCCATCTGTCCCCGCCCATTTCACCGACCTTCCATCTGTCCCCGCCCATTTCACCGACCGTCCATCTGTCCCCGCCCATTTCACCGACTGACCATCTGTCCCCGCCCATTTCACTGACCGTCCATCTGTCCCCGCCCATCTCTCTGACCACAGTTTGCTCTTCTCTTGCAGAGGACCTTCCGGGAAATTATGTTCCTTCAGGTGAGTGAATCCTTTTGGCTGTGGGTATATATGGGGTATATACGATCTCTGTGGGTATATGGGGGTATATACAGTCTCTGGGGGTATATATGGGGGTTATATATATGGTCTCTGAGGGTATATATGGGGGTATATAGGTCTCTGTGAGTATATATGGGGGTATATAGGTCTCTGTGAGTATATATGGGGTATATAGGTCTCTGTGAGTATATATGGGGTGTATTGACCACTCTCTGTGTCTCCTCTTGCAGGAATTCGGGGAACATCCGAATATTATCAAACTGCTGAATGTGATCCGAGCGCAGAATGATAAGGACATTTACCTCGTCTTTGAGTACATGGGTAATATCACATCCCTGTGCCTGTCCCCCGCCCCCTCGCTGCCTGTTCATTGCTCTCTGTCCCCCACCCCGCAGTTTCTCAGTCCCCAATACTATACATTGTACAGTGTGGAGTGTTTTGTGTCCCTTTTTAGAGACGGATCTTCACGCCGTCATAAAGAAAGGGAATCTGCTGAAGGACATTCACATGAGATTCATTCTCTACCAACTGCTGAAATCCACCAAATTCCTCCATTCCGGCAACGTCATCCACCGAGACCAGAAGGTGAGAGACCACCACTGACCACCCCCCACCGAGACCACTCCCCACTCCCCCACCGAGACCAGAAGGTGAGAGACCACCACTGACCACCCCCCACCGAGACCACTCCCCACTCCCCCACCGAGACCACCACTGACCAACCCTCATAGTCTTCCTCTGACTGTCTCTTTTTATGTGCAGCCGTCTAATATCTTGCTGGACGCAGACTGTCTGGTGAAGTTGTGTGACTTTGGTTTGGCACGCTCCCTGTATCAGATCCAGGAGGATTCTGGGAATCCAGCTCTCACTGAATATGTGGCAACCCGCTGGTACCGAGCGCCAGAGATTCTGCTGGGATCTCAACGGTATGTTGGGGAATGGGGAAGGTCGCTCGGGGAGTGGGGGGGCAGCGGGGACGTCACTTGGGGAGTGGCGGGAAGGTCAGTGGGGGGAATGGGGAAGGTCAGCGGGGGAGTGGGGGGAGGTTGCTCGGGGAGTGGGGGGAGGTTGCTCGGGGAGTGGGGGGCGGTCGCTTGTGGAGTGGGGGAGGTCGCTCGGGGAGTGGGGGCACCAGAAAGGTCAGTGGGGGAATGGGGAAGGTCGCTTGGGGAGTGGGGGTGGTGGGGAGGTCGCTCAGGGAGTGGGGGCGGCAGGTTGGTCAGTGGGGGAATGGGGAAGGTCGCTCAGGGAGGTCAGTGGGCGGCGGGAGTTTGCTCAGGGAGTGGGGGTGGCGGGAAGGTCAGTGGGGGAATGGGGGCGGCGGGAAGGTTGGTGGGATAAAGGACAGCGGGGAAGTCAGTGGGGGAATGGGGGTGGTGGGGAGGTCGCTCGGGGAGTGGGGCCGGTGGGGGAATGGGGGCGGCGTATAGGTTGGTGGGATAAAGGACAGCGGGGAAGTCAGTGGGGGAATGAGGGTGGCGGGGAGGTCGCTCGGGAAGTGGGGGGCGTCAGGAATGGGGAAGGTCGCTCGGTGTGGGGGTGGCGGGAAGGTCAGTGGGGGAATGGGGAAGGTCGCTCAGGGAGTGGGGGCGGCGGGAAGGTCAGTGGGGGAATGGGGAAGGTCGCTCAGGGAGTGGGGGCGGCGGGAAGGTCAGCGGGGGAATGGGGAAGGTCGCTCAGGGAGTGGGGGCGGCGGGAAGGTCAGCGGGGGAATGGGGAAGGTCGCTCAGGGAGTGGGGGCGGCGGGAAGGTCAGCGGGGGAATGGGGAAGGTCGCTCAGGGAGTGGGGGCGTCGGGAAGGTCAGCGGGGGAATGGGGAAGGTCGCTCGGGCAGTGGGGGGTGTGGGGAGGTCAGTGGGGGAATGGGGGAGGTCGCTCAGGGAGTGGGGGCGGCGGAAAGGTCAGCGGGGGAATGGGGAAGGTCGCTCGGGGAGTGGGGGGTGGTGGGGAGATTGCTCGGGGAATGGGGGTTGGCGTGGGGGAGGTCACTCAGGGAGTTAGAGCGACAAGAAGGTTGGCAGGGAAAGGGGGCAGCAGGGAGGTCGGGGGGGTGCGATGGGGAAGTCAGCGGGGGGAGTGGGGGCGACGGGGAGGTCACTTGGGCAATGGCGCTGTGGGTAAGTGTCCCTGATGACATTCTCTAACCTCTGTAGGTACACGAAGGGGGTGGACATGTGGAGCGTGGGTTGTATCCTGGCGGAGATGTTGCTGGGCAAGCCGCTGTTCCCGGGGACGTCCACCATTAACCAGATTGAACGAATAATGAATGTCATACCCCCACCCTCCCAGGAAGGTAAGTCCCTGCACAGAGGGGGGGTCTTATGAGGGGTGGTTAAAAGCTTTTCAAAATGAAACCTGAGGACACCCTAACGGCCATGCCCCCAAAATCATCCCCCACCCATGTATGCCCTGAAACAATTGGTCACAGACTTTAGAAAGGTGACGTGTGGAGGTGGGATAGGGTGACATGTAGAATTGGGCGGGGGGAGGGGATTGGGTGACGAGTAGAATTGGGGGTTGGGTGACAAGCAGGGATGTCCTGTAATGTTGCCACCTAGCACTGGACCTTGTGGGCAGCTATCTTGGGGGTACCCAGTATGCCAGGACCTTGTTGGCAGGGTGCTTTACAGTAAAGAGGTAGTGGGGGTGGTGGCGCTGTCACTAATATGTTGTTAACTGAACCAATAACGGACCCAATGGGTTGGTGAGTAGGTTCTAGTGGGACAACATCCCCTAAAATAGTGTAAATAATGAAAAAGTACAATAAATGAATAAATAAAAATGTGGCAGTGAATGTCAAAATAAGTTGAGTTTAAGTGAACAACAGTGGTAAGACCTCTATGTGCCACCTGTGGTGTTGGTGTCACTAATATAGAAATGATTTGTAAATAAATATTTTCTTACAATGGCTGAGCCACGCCGTACTACAGTACAATTAGCAAAAACTAATTTACAAATCTAAATAAGTGCATAAAAACACTGTGATCTAATTTTGCAGCAAATTAATTCACATTAAATAGTCCATAAATCATAGAGCAGGTGAATATAGGTGGTGTGACAATCAAGGTGCACCTATGTGGATAGGTGATAGGCAGTACATCAAGTGAATATCGCAGTGGGTCCGGTGCTCCCCCTTATGGGTCCCCACTCACCAGAGGCAATCACCCCTGCTGGGGTAGAATGCATGTCAATCAAACGAGTGTTCCACCGTGTCGTGACTCCTTTTCCTGGATTCCTAATGGATCACCTGGATTCCTGTTGTGTGTCCTTGGTGTAAGTGGTTAGTGGTTTGGGGGTTCAATAAGTTCCTCCAAAGCAAAAAAGAAGAAAGGCTTCCATAGTGTGGTACGTTAAAGGTATAAAAAAGATTTTATTGGCACTGCCAAGCTTAACATGGGCACAAGTGCAGAAATACAAAAAATATAAAATAAATAAAAATCATGACACCAAGCTGAGACAAGATTCCGGCACATGTAGAAGAATACGTATCGCCTAGACTGAGGAAAAAAATGTTTTTTATATATTTTTGGGGATATTTATTATAGCAAAATTAAAAAATATTGCATTTTTTTTCAAAATTGTCGCTCTATTTTTGTTTATAGCGCAAAAAAATTAAAACCGCAGAGGTGATCAAATACCACGAAAAGAAATCTCTATTTGTGGGGAAAAAAGGACGCCAATTTTGTTTGGGAGCCACGTCGCACGACCGCGCAATTGTCAGTTAAAGCGATGCAGTGCCGGGAGCTGAAATTTCACCTGGGCATGAAGGGGGTTTATGTGCCCAGTAAGCAAGGGGTTAAATAGATCACAGCGGCTGACGTCTGTGATGACCCCGCCACCGCGGGGACACATGATCCCGCAACCCTCCAATTGCTCGCCAATGTCAACCAATAGGATGACGGGTAGCGGACGCATGCGCACAAGGCAATGCACTGTCTATGCAGCATCCCACGCCCGCACGTCAGGAGGCGCGTGCCGCCATGTTGGATGAGGAATCCTATCCCAAAAGGCAGTCTAGTGCAATAAGGAAGCTGCTGACTGGAATGGTACAAGTGCAGCTGCACAAGGGGGTAAATAAAAGGGACAAAAGGAGCCACATAACAGAGAAACGGGAAACATGACATGGGGAATGACAAAAGCAAAGACCGCTTGCATGAAAAAGACAAACCATTCCAATTCAATGCAAATGGTCCCACTAGTCCCTAAGGTTTGAAATGGGACCGAGTGACACCATCAAATCCGGTACATAAAGGCTCTTACCTGGCTGTATCAGCATGGGAGAAAAATAAACTTTTATTTATTATTAATTGCAAATTTTTCCTGGATAGAGGAAAATTATGTAATGGTTCAATTCAATTAAATATTTAGGGCCAGATTCTCAGCGGTGATACGACGGAGTATCTCAGATACCCCGTCGTATCGCCGTTTTTTTTTTGCCTCGTATCTATGCGAGTGATTCTTAGCATCACTTTGGCATAGATACGCTTCAACATCCGACAAGTGTAAAACCATTACACTTGCGGATCGTAGTTGTAATGACAACTCCAGCCACTAGGTGGCCTTTATGTTGTTTTCTCATTTGCCAAATGAGGCTAGTACGCCAATTCCCGATCGCTTTTACACCGCCCCATCGTCGCTTACGTCGTTTTCGTTCGCGTAAGGTTACCCCTGCTTCTATGAGGAGTAACCTTACGAAGTCCCTTCGGATGCCGTCAGGTGCCGTCGGATGCCATGTTAAGTATGGCGTCGGGTCAGCGTCAGCTTTTTCCGTCGCTTACGTCGTTTTACTAACTCGTTCGCGAATAGGGAGTTGTGTAAATGACGATCGCGTCGTTTTGACGTCGGTTTCAACGACGCTTCCTGACGTGAGCTGGAGCATGCGCACTGGGCTTTTCCCCCGGTTTGTTCGACGCGGGGGCGCGCTTCATTTAAATACAAGCCGCCCCATTTGAATTACGTGGGCTTACGCTGGGCCATTTTCGCTACGCCAACGCAAACGACGGAGCAAATGCTTAGGGAATACGGCACTTGCTCTAGTACGATGCGGCGGCGTAGTGTAAATGGCTTGCGCTACGTCGGCGAATTTCTATGACAATCTGGCCCTTTATGTTTTTAAAGTCGGTTGTATACATTATGTAAAGTGGTATTTGTAGTGAATTATAGGAGGGAAGAGAATTGCGCATCTTCTGCTACACAATGAAATTGTCAACTCTATATACCGTATTTATCGGCGTATATCACGCACTTTTTTCCCCTTAAAGCATAGGTGGCAAACACAAGGCCCGTGGGCTGTATCCGGCCCTCCAGGCCATTTTATGTGGCCCTCGCACCTCTCCTGCAGCTGCAGGAGAGCTCCAGCCCTCCTCTGGTCCTCCTCCAGACCCTTACTTTCTGCTTTCAAGCAATGCATTAGCTTCTTCCCAGCAGCAGCATAAGGAAAGGGGGTGCACTGTGATGTAAGGGAGAGTGGGGGACTCAACTTCTAATGATGGGGTGGCTCCTGACATCTAATGTAAGGGGATCGGATGTGCTGGACATCTAATCTTACAGATACAACCGGCCCTCATAATGCTGATGCGGCCCACGATTAAATTGAGTTTGACACCCCTGCCTTAAAGTAAGGGGGAAATTGTGGGTGCGCGAAATACGCCGATACCCGCTTCCCGCGCTCAGTTTGAATGGAGCTGCCGACATATACCGAGTGCAGTACACTCGGGTACATTCGGCAAGGCTCAGCTTCGCTCGTGGTCACGCATAAACGTCAGAGCGTGAGCACAAGCAAAGCCGAGCCTTGCCGAATGTACCCGGGTGTACTGCACTCGGTATATGTTGGCGCGGGAAGCGGGGATTCGACTTGAGGCGCGCGCTGGAGAAGCCGGAAGGACACCACCGAGGCCGCAAACGGACGCCGGACCGGATGATGGACGCTGGGCATAAATGTCTGCATATTTTCCTGATGGAATAGGTTCTTCTCCCACCCCCCAGGTACAGGTTGGTATAGGTGGGAACACATTTGGTCCCCATAGCCACACCCTGTACCTGGAGGTAGTGGGAGCCGTCAAACAGGAAAATATTGTTGGATAGAATGAAATCCAGCAGACGCAAAATGAATCGATTGTAAGAAATGGAAATATAATTTCCTTTGAAAATAAAGCCCTCCACGACTTCCACCCCCAAATGATGGGGATAGAGTTGTACAGAGCTTCAACGTCTTAGAGACCAGCCAAGACCCTGCGGGAACATTCAGGCCATCAATGGCTCTGAGGAGATCACTGGTGTCTTGAAGGTATGACACCAGATTTTCAACGTGGGACCTCAGGTAGTCATCCACCAGTTGGCTGGCTCGCTCCATTAGAGAGCCATTTCCCGACACAATTTGCCTACCTGGAGGGTCCAAGGAATGTTTGTGTATTTTGGGCAAAGCATAGAGGGTAGGTGTACGGGGACAAGTGACGTTCAGAAATTCCCAAGTCGATTTGGAAATTGTATCATCATGGTAGGTACAGCCAATCAAATGTTGATACCGTTTAATAGTTAACTTTAAATGGGTCGCTGTTACTTTTCGGTACCAATTTTTCTTATTTAAAAGTTTTGACACCATCTGCTCATAGTTTACCTTGTCCATTGTTACTACATTTCCCCCTTTGTCAGAGGGTTTTATGACTATTCCATCATTATTTTGTAGTTCTTTCAAGGCCTGCCACTGATTTTCTGTTTAGACCATCTCACCTGGGAACTTTCTTTCGTCACTTGGCTTGTAAAGGCCCACTGGGATTACCCTGGAGGGCAGGCAACATCTTGGATTTTGATTTATATTCCTTTGGTTGGGAACTAATTCCTTTATGGGGAATAGGTGCTGAACTGCCCACTGAGGATATGATTGGATCTAGAAGATCGGCTTCAAGAAGGTCCGTCTCATCTATACCTCCCTCGTCCCACAGTTCCATCAATTCCTCTAAGGTCTGGATGTCCTTCAATGTCATTTCTTTCCACTGAGGATTATTCAGATCAGTGGATGATACCGCTGGTTTAGGCTTGTCAAATAAAACCTTAAGCATTAACCTCCGAGAAAATAAATTCATATCCTTGATTAACTCAAAGCAATCTAAGCCTTGAACTGGGCAGAATGTTAGTCCATATTGTAGGACTGCAATTTGGTCAGGGGACAAATGAACAGAAGACAAATTGATTACCTCAAAACTCCTCACAGGTATATCAGATGTGTTGGTAGAATTGTTGACTATTTCTTTGGTTCCAGCACTTGGCCCAGACGAAAAACCGACTAGGAAGCAGCTGCAGTCACATTGCTTGCTTGTAATCCTCCTGATGGAGTCTTAGGGGGATTAAAGATGATCGGGCCCGCCGAAGGATCAACGGATCCACTGGTATCATTGGATAGATTTTTGGCAGCTGCCGCTGCTCTAGTATTAATCGGTGCCCTAGGCATCTGTTTCTGTGAACTTACTTTGCTGCTTCCTTTACCTGGTTTTGGATGGAAAAAGCCATGAGTCTTGGTGATCTTCGTTTGGTCTGATACCTGCACAGATGTAGCAGAAGAGAGAGAGAGGAGTCGGTGACGTCAGTGGAGGCCACGGGGTGCTTCTAGGTTTTGTTTGTTCTATTGCCACCCCGTCTACGATCTTTAGGGAAAGAACCCCAGTTGTAAGCCTGGTTGTTATCATAGGACAGCTTGTCCCGGACATATTTTTGAGCAAAGTTGAGACATAATTCTCAAGATCGCTTTTTAAGGTGGTTTCTCTGGTTGAAAAGAGCTCATTCTGAATGATGATGCTGTTTTCGTCATATCGTTTTTCAATTTCTTTATCCAGAGTGTTGAGATCAGCGTTGGAAGGGTTTATCTGTGCTGCCATTCCCTCTCCTCTCTCTCTCTCTCTCTCTCTCTCTCTCTCTCTCTCTCTATAGATATAGATATATCTATATCTATATATATATATATGTATTTGCTGTATTGAGCCCACATTCTGTGACATCACTTCCCATGGAGGCGGGCACATGATGTGTCATCACTTCCCATGGAGGCGGGCACATGCTGTGTCATCACTTCCCATGGAGGCGGGTCACATGCTGTGTCATCACTTCCTATGGTCACATGCTGTGTCATCACTTCCTATGGTCACATGCTGTGTCATCACTTCCTATGGTCACATGCTGTGTCATCACTTCCTATGGAGGTGGTCACATGTTGTGTCATCACTTCCTTTGGTCAATATAAGGAAAGAAAAATGGACAGCCGCACTCCAATGGATGAAAAGACTTAAAAATAGTGCCTGTTTATTCCAGTCAAAAAACTAAAACAGCAAACAGTGGGGTAACAAAAGCTGACGCATTTCACATCGACAACCGATGCTTAGTCATAGCTCATAGCTTCCTATGGTCACATGCTGTGATCTCCTCCAATCAGATGTGGTCTGGAAAGCCTATTGTGGTAATAAAAGGGCCTGTGAGGGCGTCAGCAAACCAGTCATGATTGGGAGCGATGGATGATAACAAGCTGGTGTGATGGTCTCTTTGACTTGAATGCATGGTGAGTGAAACTTGTAGTTTAAAGATGACTTATTTCAACAAGATGAATTGGAGACAAGAAATCTGTATGCTCTGCAAACAGCCAGAAATCCAGTCACATGGTCAGTCCCTTACAACAGAAGGCGGTGAGTACTTACCTGTCCAAGTCCCTAAGAATCTCTCTCTCCGGGGGGCCACAACATTACTCTACTACACCAGAAGGAAGAGAGTTGCGGGGAACTTCAGAGGACGGGACAGGTAAGTCTTCCCAGGTATGAGCTCTGCTGTCAGGGTTGTCACCAGACGTCTCTGCACAGAGAGAGGACAGGGAGAGCCGCAGTAATGGACATAAACTTGCAGCACTGACAGTGTCATATTTCATGGGTCAACAGATTTCTCAGACCTATGAGAAGGTGGGGAGAGTCTTCCTACAGAAATAATTCTGCCCCAGAGAATGGGAGTCTCGGAGTGTACAGGAGCCGGATTGGTTGGGGTGACACTAGCTAAACCAATGACTATGGGAGGCAGCAGAGCAAACTGAGCCCAGTGGAAAGAAATCGGGCACTGTGAAGGGTCCCAGGGCGGGGCCCCAGGATCTTCATCAAATGTGATCAGAAATACAAGTCTTGTCTGAATTCTGTACTCACCAATGACCATCCTCTCCCTTGCAGATGTCCTGGCCATAAAGTCCGAGTATGGCGCCTCCGTGATCAGCAGGATGAATGGGCGGTGAGTACAGAGACCTGATATTAGGGTGGGCACACAGTACATTGGGGGGTACAGACATTGGATGAATGGAGCATGTGGTACATTGGGGGTACAGACATCGGGGTGAGTGGAGCGCGCTGTATATCGGGGTGAATGGAGCGCGCTGTATATCGGGGTGAATGGAGCGCGCTGTATATCGGGGTGAATGGAGCGCGCTGTATATCGGGGGGGGAATGGAGCACGCTGTATATCGGGGGTGAATGGAGCGCGCTGTATATCGGGGTGAATGGAGCGCGCTGTGTATCGGGGTGAATGGAGCGCGCTGTGTATCGGGGTGAATGGAGCTCACTGTATATCGGGGTGAATGGAGCGCGCTGTATATCGGGGTGTACAGACATTGGAGGTACTTTGTACAGAACATGGCAGTGATTGTACGCTGCTCTCCTCCTGTCTCCAGACTCAAGGTGTCCCTGGCAGATCTCCTCCCCCCGGCGTCTCCTCCGGATGCAGTGGATCTTGTGCACAGACTTCTGATCTTTAATCCGGAGAAGAGGCTGACAGCGGAGGGCGCTCTGGATCACCCATATGTACGCAGGTAAGTGTTCTCCATGATTGGTCCTCGTAGAGCTCCGCCTGATTTCCATCATCACCTCCCTCATGTCTGTCCTCAGATTCCACTCTCTGGCCCGAGAGCCCGCCTTAGACTATGATGTCATCCTGCCTGTTGATGACGACATACAATTGTCTGTAGCCGAATATCGGAACAAACTCTACGAGGTGAGTGATGTCATTGCGTGTCTTGTGTAGCCCCTCCCTCTCCCTGTAAAATCATGTGTCTTGTGTAGCTCCTCCCTCCCCCTGTACAGTCGCGTGTCTTGTGTGGCCCCTCCCCCTGTACAGTCACGTGTCTTGTGTAGCTCCTCACATGCAGAGTCATATCTTTTGAGTGATTGGTAGGTCGATGGCAGTGACTAGTTTTTATAATCCGGACAGATGGGGGCGCTCGGTGACACTTTGATGGTGGAGTTGGAATCCCCTCCTCCATGTTTTGAATGGAGTGGGAGGAGCTTTGGTCAGAGGCGGAGTCTTTCTTGTCACCTCCCCCATCATGTCTGACCGGTTCTCTGGTGTCTCTGCAGATGATCCTGGAGAGGAAGGTGAACGCTCGCCGACACAAGCGGGAAAAAGAAAACGCCGACCCCAAACCTTCCACAGAGACGAAAGAGAAGAAAGAGGTGGAGCCTCCCACCTCAGGAGCCATCCAGGAGAACTCCGGGCAAACCGCGCCTACAGACTCCCTCTCCAAATCTCTGCCCGCCGACCGATGTACACCCGGGCCCGGTCACCCGGGGCCCAAACCAACCTCTCCTGTATATAACCCCATAACCCACAGCGTCATCCCGGGTATGTATAGAGTATGTGTCCCCTGTGTCTGGCCCTATAGTGTCCGGTGTATAGAGGGGAGGGGTTATATAGTACACACACACAGCTTGGCTGAGCTCTGATGAAGAGGCCCCAGATGCCTCGAAACGCGTCAGACGGCAGCGATATACCTCCATTCCCCCCCATTGTGGAGTGTGGTCTGAGGGGATTTTACCTCATCGTTTTTTGACAAGCCTGTCTATCATGTCTTTTAATACTATTATTATCCAATAAATCATCAAATGGTAATACACCAGGCTGGTGCGCCTTTCTTTCTTTGTGAGGAGTTATATAGTGTCCGGTGTATACATGGATCCTCCCCTCTAAGGGGCCCCAGTACATGGATCCTCCCCTCTAAGGGGCCCCAGTACATGGATCCTCCCCTCTAAGGGGCCCCAGTACATGGATCCTCCCCTCTAAGGGGCCCCAGTACATGGATCCTCCCCTCTAAGGGGCCCCAGTACATGGATCCTCCCCTCTAAGGGGCCCCAGTACATGGATCCTCCCCTCTAAGGGGCCCCAGTACATGAATCCTCCCCTCTAAGGGGCCCCAGTACATGAATCCTCCCCTCTAAGGGGCCCCAGTACATGAATCCTCCCCTCTTAAGGGGCCCCAGTACATGAATCCTCCCCTCTTAAGGGGCCCCAGTACATGGATCCTCCCCTCTTAAGGGGCCCCAGTACATGGATCCTCCCCTCTTAAGGGGCCCCAGTACATGGATCCTCCCCTCTAAGGGGCCCCAGTACATGGATCCTCCCCTCTAAGGGGTCCCACTTGTGCGGAGAGGTCCATTGAAATGGGAAACTGGTTAGAATCGTCTTGATCTGGGGAGGGGAAATTGCCTCAGATTTTCGGAGATGAAAAGGGTCCATGTGGTGAATTCACACAGAAGGTCAGAGAGTGAAGTGAGAGGAAAGGTCCAGGAAAAGAGAAGGTCCTCTGCATGTCCCAAAGTCTTGGAAAAGGTTTTCTACTTGCAAGCTGATTTAATATTCAGGTTGGGTCTTCCTGGCCATAGGAACGGTTAGATCGATGGTACAAATAGAGGGTTAAGGGAGGGGCAGCTTTGGCGCGTTCCGCTGGTGATGGGAAAGGAGATACCATTGACCCTGCCTGAGTCTGATAGGTTGGGGTAAATTGTGGAGATCCAAGACACCAAGCTCTCTCCTGACCCTTGTGCCGAAGTGTCGGTAGCCTCATCTGCCAGTTCACACCACCGAATGCCGTCTTCCCATCCATAGATTGGGGCTCAGGAAAAAGAACCTGCATGTCCCAGACCCACCATCTTATGTCTCTACCTTCACCTGCTGGGAAAGGCAAAGTTCCCATTCATCTTTTGTACATCATAACTTGTTCTCTGTCTAGGAGGATCAGCTCATTGGAGGAATAAGAAGGGGCAGCTGAACCAGGAGCAGATGGCCACCTCCCAGCCTGGGACACAAGGGGTGAGTATACCAGTATAGGTGGGATTATGGGACCTGTAGAGGGACACATGGGGTAGGTATACCAGTATGGAAGGAGGATGGGATTATGGGAGATGTATAGGGGCACATGGGGTAAGTATACCAGTATGGAAGGAGGATGGCATTATGGGGCATGTATAGGGGCACATGGGGTAGGTATACCAGTATGGAAGGAGGATGGCATTATGGGGCATGTATAGGGGCACATGGGGTAGGTATACCAGTATGGAAGGAGGATGGGATTATGGGAGATGTATAGGGGCACATGGGGTAAGTATACCAGTATGGAAGGAGGATGGGATTATGGGACATGTAGAGGGACACATGGGGTAGGTATACCAGTATGGAAGGAGGATGGCATTATGGGGCATGTATAGGGGCACATGGGGTAGATATACCAATATGGAAGGGGGGTGGAATTATGGGACATGCACATGGGGTAGGTATACCAATATGGAAGGGGGATGGGATTATGGGACATGTAGAGGGACACATGGGGTAGGTATACCAGTATGGAAGGAGGATGGGATTATGGGGCATGTATAGGGGCACATGGGGTAGGTATACCAGTATGGAAGGTGGATGGGATTATGGGGCATGTATAGGGGCACATGGGGTAGGTATACCAGTATGGAAGGAGGATGGGATTATGGGGCATGTATAGGGGCACATGGGGTAGGTATACCAATATGGAAGGGGGGTGGGATTATGGGACATGCACATGGGGTAGGTATACCAGTATGGAAGGAGGATGGGATTATGGGACATGCACATGGGGTAGGTATACCAGTATGGAAGGAGGGGATGGGATTATGGGACATGTATAGGGGGACATGGGGTAGGTATACCAATATGGAAGGGGGATGGGATTATGGGACATGTAGAGGGACACATGGGGTAGGTATACCAGTATGGAAGGGTTATCTAACGTTGGATTCTCCATTTTCTTGAAGGTAAATAAAATCTTGGCGCCACGAGGAAAAACGGCACCAGTCACCCGGACACGCTCCTTCTCTCTCACCCAGCAGGCCCGGGCAGCCGCCCCCAATAATCCGCTCATCCGGAAAGAGGCCGCAACCCCCGGAGCAGTGGGCGTGGCAGCAGTCAGCGCCAGACTGGTGAGTAGAATGATGGGAGAGAGAGATGGAGGCTGCCATTAC
This sequence comes from Rana kukunoris, assembly GCA_029574335.1. Classification (NCBI taxonomy): domain Eukaryota; kingdom Metazoa; phylum Chordata; class Amphibia; order Anura; family Ranidae; genus Rana; species Rana kukunoris. The sequence continues at coordinate 96,990 of JAJQKJ010001478.1, forward strand.
TGAACTCTGCTGGTGGAAATACGTGTCTGGCTTCAGAACCAGAAGTGTGTAGATGAGGCCTTTGAATCCGCACACATTGGGGGGCTAGGTTGCCCTCAGTCGTCCCAGTCTGTCCTTGCCCCCTTGAGGATAAAAAGTGGGAGCCCAGAGGAAAATACAGGGACAGTCAGGGACGATCGGTGTGGTGGAGGAGTTACAAGCACCGATTTCTCTGTATAGATTTCAATAAAGCATCTGAAAGCCATGGGAGGGGGAGGAGGAGAAGCGTCTGTCAGCTGCTTTACTGAAATCTATACAGGAAAATCGGTGCTTGTAACTCCCCCACCACCACACCGATCGTCCCTGACTGTCCAGGTATGGGATTAAGTATCAGAGCATTTGCCAAGTACAGCCCTAGTTGGTGATTGTGGGTAGGTGCCCGGGGCGGGACACGGTGAGGTAGATGCCCAGGGCGGGACACGGTGAGGTAGGTGCCCAGGGCGGGACACGGTGAGGTAGGTGCCCGGGGCGGGACACGGTGAGGTAGGTGCCCAGGGCGGGACACGGTGAGGTAGGTGCCCAGGGCGGGACACGGTGAGGTAGGTGCCCAGGGCGGGACACGGTGAGGTAGGTGCCCAGGGCGGGACACGGTGAGGTAGGTGCCCAGGGCGGGACACGGTGAGGTAGGTGCCCAGGGCGGGACACGGTGAGGTAGGTGCCCAGGGCGGGACATGTTGGTGATCATACTCTGTTCTCCTCCACAGAACCCGCGCACACCGGCCCCGCAGACCCGCGAGGTGCGTTCAGCTCAGAAGTTCAGCCGGAAGATGTTCCAGGGGGCAGCAAATGTCGGGGCCGCGGGTGACCCCAAGGCGTCCCTCCAGAGTTACAGCCAGGCCTATGGGACAATCAGTAAATCGGCTCTGCAGAGTTTACAGGCGGACAAGTCATGAGGGACACAGGTTGGGGCCCGAGTATTCCAGGTGTGGGACCCGAAGCCGGACCATCCCCCTCTGTTCAGACCACATATGTGCCTTGTACATCGCCTGACCTGGGACCAACCAATAAATAAAGCGCAATAAGGCAAATTCTGGACTTTGTGGGCCCCAAAGACACCAGGGGGGGGGCCCCCTTCCTTTTTAATTTTTCTTTTTTTTTTACTCTTTACTTGTTCACAATACAGACTATTTATTCAGAGTGCTGTGTCGGCTCATTATTGAACTCACCATGAGAGGGCGCCACCTCTTCTCCAACTCGCCCTGTCTGCAGTGAGAATACATGGATGGGGGAGACCCCCTGAAAGAGATTCTGCTCACTTCCTGTTCAGGTGACACCATTTGTGAAAAGTCTCAAGGACAGGAAATGAGGGGGGATATCCTCCCAGCCGGAAGCTCTCCCCTCCCCCGTTCATCCACTACTGAGTGATATTAGACGGAGCGCATCTCTACAGCCGCAAATCTGTGGATCCTGAATCCTGCCGTCTGACGACCACTTGTAGTTATGATATTAAATGAACTCTATGTTTTATGTATTGAATACAATTATTTTGTAATCTTTTAATGAAGACTTCCTTCTTTCTCCTCATTACACACCGTAATATATCCCCTTTTTCCATTTGTCCCCAATTTCAATATTCTCTATTTGGGATGAATGGGTGATTCTAGACGTTTCTGGACTATAATAAAATTCTAGCAGATCTGATGCTGAAGGGCCCATGATGCTGAAGGGCCCATGATGCTGCAAGGCCCCCGATGGTGAAAGGCCCATGATGCTGAAGGGCCCATGATGCATTGCTCATCAGATTCCGACGGCTGCCACCCAGTCTTCTGGTCATGTCTTTGTTTTAGCAGGTCGATGTTCCGGCCTCTTCTGGGGTCCAATTCTATCACGCCCGTCCTTGGCTTTGTTAGAGGAACATGTTGGCATTTCCCACCCCCTCAGATGGACTGCTTTGAATGTCCCAAGACTAAAGACCCAGCACAGTACAATAAGGACCATAAGATTCCTATTTTCTTGGAGTTTAGGACCCCACAGGTCCTTGATTTCAGTATTATCCATTGCTATAAAGCTAAAAGGGGTTGTAAAGGTAAAACAAATTCCCTAAATATTTCCCTCAGTGCAGTCCTCCTTCACTTACCTCATTCTTCCAATGTCCTTATTTCTTCTGAGAAATCCTCACTTCCTGTTCTTCTGTCTGTAACTCCACACAGTAATGTGAGGCTTTCTCCGTGGTGTGGAGTGCCGTGCTCGCCCCCTCCCTTGGGCTACAGGAGAGTCAGGACTACGTTTCAGATAGAGAAAGGAGCTGTGTGTTAGTGAGCGTCCTGACTAGGGTTGCCACCTGTACAGGTTTTCGAATCATGTGTCCGGGTCTCCTTCCTTCTTCTACCCGGACACATGATTCAGACTGTACTGTGGCTGGTGGAGGAACACGAGTAGTTAATGTTATCAGGGGAAAGTTCTTCTCCTTATACAGCAGTTCCGACAATCTAATCCGGGTCCCGATGTCTTCTTCTATACAGATACACTGAGTAATGGAATTGCCGGGATCAGCAGCACAAGGATTACTCCGCTGGGACTATTTGATGGTTTTCGGGGCTCAGGCGGAGTAATCCTTGTGCTGCTGATCCCGGCAATTCCATTACTCAGTGTATCTGTATAGAAGAAGACATCGGGACCGGATTAGATTGTCGGAACTGCTGTATAAGGAGAAGAACTTTCCCCTGATAACATTAACTCCTCGTGTTCCTCCAGCAGAGCCGATCACAGAGAACACAGTGTGGATCACCACAGGAGGTCGGCACTTCTTTAGCCCCCCAGGGTGGGGGGGTAGTGTTCCTTCTCCTGGCCCCCCAGCAGAGCCAATCACAGAGATCACCACAGGAGGTCGGCACTTCTTGAGCCCCCCAGGGTGAGGGGGTAGTGTTCCTTCTCCTGGCTCGCAGCAGAAGTGTCACACTTGTGCAAAAACAGACATTGCATGTGATTCGCACCCACATGCGATGTCTGTGCAATCAATGCGAGTTGAGCCATACACTTCTATACACTTCTATGGCTGAACTCGCATTAGATTTGCAGGACGTAGTGCAGGGACCCCCCCCCCCGCACTGACATCGTATCACCTATGCATTCCAATTCTTGTGCGAGGTCACAGTTCGCACTGCGATCTGCACACCGATCGGTGGGGGTCACTAACAACGTAATGACACCCCCAGGAGTCCGCAGAGGGCGGTGAGATGTGATGCAGGACCTGTCGCTGGAATCGCATGTGTGAGACTCCAGGTTCAGGGCTCGTTTACACATGTGGTGTCCTCTGAAGAGCAATCCATGTTCGGATTACTCTTTGGAGGAAATTTGACAGGCAGTGAGGAGTGTTATATTGCCTCCTTATCACTTGTATAAACCCCACAGCAGCGCCCTGCAACTGACTGCATTGCACAGGGATGCAGGAAACCCCCATTCACTTGGGGGGGCCGCATTCAGCCGCATTACACTGTGATGCAAAGAATTGTGACTGCTGCATGTGCCCATCCCCCCTCTGCTGTCTTTGCAGCTTAAGAGGAACATTTGAGTAGCAGTAAAAACTCGGCTCAATCTCCATGTTTTACTGCCCCCCCCCCCCCCACCACAAGTGTAAACAAAGTCGCAGAGCACTCTGAAGAGTGATCCACAGTGGATGTGACAGGTGGTGAAGAAGCATTAGGTTTTTTGCCCCTGTGCTGTAGCCATTGTGTATCGCACACAGTCGCTGCACAGCCCCGTTCAGTTATATAAGCGGAGGTCCGCACAAAAAGTGAACCTCCACTTTTCGGAACCCTCCCCCCCTCCGGTGTCACATTTGGGGGAGGGGGGTGCAGATACCTGTATACACTTCTGGGAATAGATTCCCACGGGAGTCACGCCCCTTCCTGTCCTCCTCCCCCCCCCCTGCTGTCTTTTGGGAAACACAGGATGAGGATGTGCAGTGCGAATCGCGCATGCGCAGTAGAGAGCCGGGCGGTGAAGCCGCAAAGCTTCACTTCCTGATTCCCTCACCGAGGAAAGTGGCGGGAGCAGCCGAGAGACGAACGATTGCCAACATCACGGGGCACCCAGGACAGGTAAGTGTCCATTTACTAAGTCAACGGCTGCAGGATTTTTATCTTCTGGCTTTTAATATTTGTTTATGTGGGATCTCCGCTGTCAGTGACGGTACAGTGCCGTATGCTAGTGGGCTCTTTCACACGGGAGATCCTGCCAGCAGACTCCATCGGGGGAGGGGATCGATCTTCTGATCTCCGCTGTCAGTGACGGTACAGTGCCGTATGCTAGTGGGCTCTTTCACACGGGAGATCCTGCCAGCAGACTCCATCGGGGAGGGGATCGATCTTCTGATCTCCGCTGTCAGTGACGGTACAGTGCCGTATGCTAGTGGGCTCTTTCACACGGGAGATCCTGCCAGCAGACTCCATCGGGGGAGGGGATCGATCTTCTGATTTCCGCTGTCAGTGACGGTACAGTGCCGTATGCTAGTGGGCTCTTTCACACGGGAGATCCTGCCAGCAGACTCCATCGGGGGAGGGGATCGATCTTCTGATCTCCGCTGTCAGTGACGGTACAGTGCCGTATGCTAGTGGGCTCTTTCACACGGGAGATCCTGCCAGCAGACTCCATCGGGGAGGGGATCGATCTTCTGATCTCCGCTGTCAGTGACGGTACAGTGCCGTATGCTAGTGGGCTCTTTCACACGGGAGATCCTGCCAGCAGACTCCATCGGGGGAGGGGATCGATCTTCTGATCTCCGCTGTCAGTGACGGTACAGTGCCGTATGCTAGTGGGCTCTTTCACACAGGAGATGCTGCCAGCAGACTCCATCGGGGGAGGGGATCGATCTTCTGATCTCCGCTGTCAGTGACGGTACAGTGCCGTATGCTAGTGGGCTCTTTCACACGGGAGATCCTGCCAGCAGACTCCATCGGGGATCGATCTTCTGATCTCCGCTGTCAGTGACGGTACAGTGCCGTATGCTAGTGGGCTCTTTCACACGGGAGATCCTGCCAGCAGACTCCATCGGGGGAGGGGATCGATCTTCTGATCTCCGCTGAGCAGGCAGGTGTGTCTCCGATCACTGTGCAGAGATGGACCTGTCAGAGCTCTGTTCTCCATTTTTATCCGGGTGGAAAACGGGGTCACCCTCCGTCTGGATTTTACGGAAAGAATCGGATCGCATAGCGGCAGGCGGCAGCGAGCACGTCACCGATATTATCTGCCGCTCCATAGAGGTGAACGAAGGCTCCGATCAGGTCCGCCTGAAAAAACTGACAGGTCTGATCAGAAAGCTCGTGTGAAAGGGGCTTTCGTTTTCGGGTAAGTGAAGGAGGACGGCGCTGAGGTAAGTGAAGGAGGACTGCGCTGAGGTAAGTGAAGGAGGACGGCGCTGAGGTAAGTGAAGGAGGACGGCGCTGAGGTAAGTGAAGGAGGACGGCGCTGAGGTAAGTGAAGGAGGACGGCGCTGAGGTAAGTGAAGGAGGACGGCGCTGAGGTAAGTGAAGGAGGACGGCGCTGAGGTCAGTGAAGGAGGACGGCGCTGAGGTCAGTGAAGGAGGACGGCGCTGAGGTCGGCGCTGAGGTCAGTGAAGGAGGACGGCGCTGAGGTCAGTGAAGGAGGACGGCGCTGAGGTCAGTGAAGGAGGACGGCGCTGAGGTCAGTGAAGGAGGACGGCGCTGAGGTCAGTGAAGGAGGACGGCGCTGAGGTCAGTGAAGGAGGACGGCGCTGAGGTCAGTGAAGGAGGACGGCGCTGAGGTCAGTGAAGGAGGACTGCACTATGCCTTTTAGTAGAATAGACTTTAGAACCCTGTTAAAGTCTATGGGACTCGAACATTTGAAATCTAAAGTACTAATTTTAAAGACCAATATGCAAGTTATTGTCCTCAAAAGTGTTTGGGGACCTGGGTCCTGCCCCAGGGGAGTGTTTGGGGACCCGGGTCCTGCCCCAGGGGAGTGTTTGGGGACCCGGGTCCTGCCCCAGGGGAGTGTTTGGGGACCCGAGTCCTGCCCCAGGGGGACAGGTATCAATGCAAAAAAAAGTTTTAAAGGAGCAGTGATTTTAATAATGCTTAAAGTGAAACAAAAAAAATTGTAACCTTGAAAAAAATTGTACCTAGGGGGTGTATAGTATGCCTGTAAAGTAGCGCTTGTTTCCTGTGCTTAGAACTGTCCCTGCACAAAATGTAATTTCTGAAGGAAAAAAGTCATATAAAATCACTCACCTTCGGGTCTGGTATGGATATTAAGGGGAACCCTGCATCAAATTTAAAAAAAATTATGTGGGGTTCCCCCCAAATATCCATTCCCTTCAGGTCTGGTATGGATTTTAAGGGGAACTCCACCCCAAATTAAAAAAAAAAATGCCGTGGGCCCCCACACATATTTTTTTATGAATGACTTTTCTCTGTATTGCCGGGAGCCGACAATTCATTATAGCTGTGAGTAATTTTAAATTACTTTTTTCCTTCAGAAATTACACTTTGTGCAGGGACAGTTCTAAGCATGGGAAATAAGCGCTACTTTACAGGCGTACTATACCCCCCCCCCCCCAGGTACGAAATTTAAAGGAATATTTCACTTTTATTGTTTCACTTAAAGGAATTATTAAAATCACTGCTGCCAAAAAAACTGCAGTTTTTAAAACTTTTTTTGAATTGATACATGTCCCCTGGGTCAGGACGCGGCTCCCCAAACACTCCCCTGGGGCAGGACCCGGGTCCCCAAACACTCCCCTGGGGCAGGACCCGGGTCCCCAAACACTCCCCTGGGGCAGGACCCGGGTTCCCAAACACTCCGCTGGGGCAGGACCCGGGTCCCCAAACACTTTTTAGGACAATAACTTGCATATTAGCCTTTAAAATTAGTACTTTAGATTTCAAATGTTCGCGTCCCATATACTTTAACAGGGTTCTAAAGTTCACACAAACTTGCCGCAAACACCCCAAATAGTTCGCTGTTCGGCGAACAGGCAATGTTCTAATCGAACTCGAAGCTCATCCCTAGTGGAGGGTATGACAGTGGGCACTATGTACAGGAGAGGAGTGTGGAGGGTATGACAGTGGGCGGTATGTACAGGAGAGGAGTGTGGGGGGTATGACAGTGGGCGGTATGTACAGGAGAGGAGTGTGGGGGGTATGACAGTGGGCGGTATGTACAGGAGAGGAGTGTGGGGGGTATGACAGTGGGCGGTATGTACAGGAGAGGAGTGTGGGGGGTATGACAGTGGGCGGTATGTACAGGAGAGGAGTGTGGGGGGTATGACAGTGGGCGGTATGTACAGGAGAGAAGTGTGGAGGGTATGACAGCGAGCGGTATGTACAGGAGAGAAGTGTGGAGGGTATGACAGTGAGCACTATGTACAGGAGAGGAGTGTGGAGGGTATGACAGTGGGCACTATGTACAGGAGAGAAGTGTGGAGGGTATGACAGTGGGCATTATGTACAGGAGAGGAGTGTGGAGGGTATGACAGTGGGCGGTATGTACAGGAGTGTGGAGGGTATGACAGTGGGCGGTATGTACAGGAGAGGAGTGTGGAGGGTATGACAGTGGGCAGTGTGTACAGGAGAGGAGTGTGGAGGGTATGATGGGGCGGTATGTACAGGAGAGGAGTGTGGAGGGTATGACAGTGGGCACTATGTACAGGAGAGGAGTGTGGAGGGTATGACAGTGGGCACTATGTACAGGAGAGGAGTGTGGAGGGTATGACAGTGGGCACTATGTACAGGAGAGGAGTGTGGAGGGTATGACAGTGGGCGGTATGTACAGGAGAGGAGTGTGGATGGTATGACAGTGGGCACTATGTACAGGAGAGGAGTGTGGAGGGTATGACAGTGGGCGGTATGTACAGGAGAGGAGTGTGGAGGGTATGACAGTGGGCAGTGTGTACAGGAGAGGAGTGTGGGGGGTATGACAGTGGGCAGTGTGTACAGGAGAGGAGTGTGGGGGGTATGACAGTGGGCACTATGTACAGGAGAGGAGTGTGGAGGGTATGACAGTGAGCGGTATGTACAGGAGAGGAGTGTGGAGGGTATGACAGTCGGCAGTGTGTACAGGAGAGGAGTGTGGGGGGTATGACAGTGGGCACTATGTACAGGAGAGGAGTGTGGGGGGTATGACAGTGGGCACTATGTACAGGAGAGGAGTGTGGGGGGTATGACAGTGGGCACTATGTACAGGAGAGGAGTGTGGGGGGTATGACAGTGGGCACTATGTACAGGAGAGGAGTGCGGAGGGTATGACAGTGAGCGGTATGTACAGGAGAGGGGTGTGGGGGATATGACAATGGGCACTATGTTTAGGAGAGGAGTGTGGAGGGTATGACAGTGGGCGGTATGTACAGGAGAGGAGTCTGGGGGGTATGACAGTGAGCACTATGTACAGGAGAGGAGTGTGGAGGGTATGACAGTGGGCACTATGTACAGGAGAGGAGTGTGGAGGGTATGACAGTGGGCGGTATGTACAGGAGAGGAGTGTGGAGGGTATGACAATGGGCACTATGTACAGGAGAGGAGTGTGGATGGTATGACAGTGGGCACTATGTACAGGAGAGGAGTGTGGAGGGTATGACAGTGAGCGGTATGTACAGGAGAGGAGTGTGGAGGGTATGACAGTGGGCAGTGTGTACAGGAGAGGAGTGTGGGGGGTGTGACAGTGGGCAGTGTGTACAGGAGAGGAGTGTGGGGGGTATGACAGTGGGCACTATGTACAGGAGAGGAGTGTGGAGGGTATGACAGTGAGCGGTATGTACAGGAGAGGAGTGTGGAGGGTATGACAGTGGGCAGTGTGTACAGGAGAGGAGTGTGGGGGATATGACAGTGGGCACTATGTACAGGAGAGGAGTGTGGGGGGTATGACAGTGGGCACTATGTACAGGAGAGGAGTGCGGAGGGTATGACAGTGAGCGGTATGTACAGGAGAGGGGTGTGGGGGGTATGACAATGGGCACTATGTACAGGAGAGGAGTGTGGAGGGTATGACAGTGGGCGGTATGTACAGGAGAGGAGTCTGGGGGGTATGACAGTGGGCACTATGTACAGGAGAACAAACGTCCGTTACAACATGGCTGTCGGCTGTCCTGGACGGCCCAATGCGTAGCTAAAGGCCGGCACACGCTCGATGGCCGAACTTGGGAGACTACAAGGATCGAGGATCCAGCCTGTCACCCAGTCGGCAGTTGATTGTAGATCCCAGGATCCAAGGCTTTATGAGGCTTCGGCAAATCTGAGACATGAGGCCCCACTTACGCCCATAATGGAAAAAATAATTCAAGCGGTAAAAATGTATAAATTGCATATATTAGGAGTTTTAAATTCTATGAACTATGAATTCACCGTTTATAGAATTTCCTCTGACCGATTCTTCTTTACTCAAATTTACTCTTCTTTATATAAATAAACGTATTACACACATATTACATGAAGGTCAGGTTAACCCAGACAGCACAGAGTTCCCCCATATATCAGAGTCTGCAGGAGTTCCAACCTGCATTTAAAATGGGAATTATAATGTAGAGGGGGCTCTGGAGCATCTTCCGCAGACTGAGCGAGTCGCAGACATGATACAGTAGATGCAGATATGATACAGGAGATGATTAGAGACTGAAGACGTGACACAAGAGATGATTAGAGACTGAAGACGTGACACAAGAGATGATTAGAGACTGAAGACGTGACACAAGAGATGATTAGAGACTGAAGACGTGACACAAGAGATGGGCAGAGACTGAAGACGTGACACAAGAGATGGGCAGAGACTGAAGACGTGACACAAGAGATGGGCAGAGACTGAAGACGTGACACAAGAGATGATTAGAGACTGAAGACGTGACACAAGAGATGGGCAGAGACTGAAGACGTGACACAAGAGATGGGCAGAGACTGAAGACGTGACACAAGAGATGGGCAGAGACTGAAGACGTGACACAAGAGATGGGCAGAGACTGAAGACGTGACACAAGAGATGGGCAGAGACTGAAGACGTGACACAAGAGATGGGCAGAGACTGAAGACGTGACACAAGAGATGGGCAGAGACTGAAGACGTGACACAAGAGATGGGCAGAGACTGAAGACGTGACACAAGAGATGGGCAGAGACTGAAGACGTGACACAAGAGATGGGCAGAGACTGAAGACGTGACACAAGAGATGGGCAGAGACTGAACACGTGACACAAGAGATGGGCAGAGACTGAAGACGTGACACAAGAGATGGGCAGAGACTGAAGACGTGACACAAGAGATGGGCAGAGACTGAAGACGTGACACAAGAGATGGGCAGAGACTGAAGACGTGACACAAGAGATGGGCAGAGACTGAAGACGTGACACAAGAGATGGGCAGAGACTGAAGACGTGACACAAGAGATGGGCAGAGACTGAAGACGTGACACAAGAGATGGGCAGAGACTGAAGACGTGACACAAGAGATGGGCAGAGACTGAAGACGTGACACAAGAGATGGGCAGAGACTGAAGACGTGACACAACAGCAAAAAAACTGAAAAAAAAACAAACATCAATTGTAGCCAATGTGCCCATTAATTGCTGCCACTGTGCCCCATTTATCCACATCTCTTGTGGGGTGCCTAGAGCCACTCCATTTGTGGCAGACAACATATGTTTGATTGGGGGGAGGATATGTGCTAGGTGGGCTTTGGGAGGGGAGAAGACATGTGTTGGGGGGTGGATTTCATAGCCAAGCCCCTTGTAACAAGTCCTAAAGTGCCCCCTAGCACACAGTGGCATCACTAGGGTTGGTGTAACCTGGTGCAGCAAAACGTGGTGTCACCCCCTGCCCTTAGCAGGCTAGTGCGTCAGTGTGGCTTCTCCCCCCTTAACCTGCTACAATGGATGGAAAAGGGATGGGATTGAGCTGGAGGGGGGGAACAGAACTAGATTGGGATCGGGGGAATGGATGGAGCCAGAATGGGATCAGGGGATGGATAGGGATGGGAATCGGGAAGAATGGATGGAGCTGGGATGGTATGGGCGAAGGGATGGAGATGGGATGGTATGGGGGAAGATATGGGGGGGGTGGAGCTGGGATTGGGGTTAGGCTGATGGAGCCAGGATTGGATGGGGGTGGATGGAGCTGGGATGGTATGGGGGAAGGATGGAGCCAGAATGGGATCAGGGGATGGATAGGGATCGGGAAGAATGGATGGAGCTGGGATGGGGGGGTGGATGGAGCCAGGATGGGGAGTGGATGGAGTTGGGATGGTATGTGTGTGGACGGGGCTGGGATGGGGGGATGGATGGAGCTGGGATGGCATGGGGGAAGGGATGGGGGGTGGATGGAGCTGGGATGGTATGTGGGTGGATGGAGCTGTGATGGGGGGGATGGATGGGGCTGGGAAGGTATGGATATGGTATGGGGGAAGATATGGGGGGGTGGATGGAGTTGGGATGGTATGGGGGGGATAGATGGAGCTGGGATTGGATCAGGGGGGTGGATGGAGCTGGGATGGGATTGGGGTTAGGCTGATGGGGCCAGGATTGGATGGGGGTGGATGGAGCTGGGATGGTATGGGGGAAGGGATGGAGATGGGATGGTATGGGGGAATAGATGGAGCCAGAATGGGATCAGGGGATGGATAGGGAAGAATGGATGGAGCTGGGATGGGGGAGTGGATGGAGCCAGGATGGGGAGTGGATGGAGTTGGGATGGTATGTGTGTGGATGGAGCTGGGATGGGGGATGGATGGAGCTGGGATGGCATGGGGGGGTGGATGGAGCTGGGATGGTATGTGGGTGGATGGAGCTGGGATGGCATGGGGGAAGGGGTGGGGGGGTGGATGGAGCTGGGATGGTATGTGGGTGGATGGAGCTGGGATGGAATTGGGGGGGTGGATGGAGCTGGGATGGTATGTGGGTGGATGGAGCTGTGATGGGGGATGGACTGAGCTGGGATGGTATGGGGAAAGGGATGGAGATGGGATGGTATGGGGAAAGATATGGGGGGGTGGATGGAGTTGGGATGGTATGGGGGGGATAGATGGAGCTGGGATTGGATCAGGGGGATGGATGGAGCTGGGATGGGATTGGGGTTAGGCGGATGAAGCCAGGATTGGATGGGGGTGGATGGAGCTGGGATGGGGGGGTGGATGGAGTTGGGATGGTATGTGTGTAGATAGAGCTGGGATGGCATGGGGGGTGGATGGAGCTGGGATAGGGGGATGGATTGAGCTAGGATGGTATGGGGGAAGGGAGGAAGATGATGGTATGGGGGAACAAATGGGGGATGGATGGAGTTGGAATGGTATGGGGGGGGGATAGATGGAGCTGGGATGGCATGGGGGAAGGGATGGAGCTGGGATGGCATGGGGGGAAGGGATGGGGGGGTGGATGGAGCTGGGATGGCATGGGGAAGGATTGGGGGGTGGATGGAGCTGGGATGGTATGTGGGTGGATGGAATGGGGGGGTGGATGGAGCCAGGATGGGAGGGTGAATGGAGCTGGGATGGTATGTGGGTGGATGGATGGCGCTGAGATGGTATGGGGGAAGATATGGGGGGGGGGGGGGGGGGGGGGGGGGGGGTTGATGGAGTTGGGATGGTATGGGGGGGAATGGATGGAGTTGGGATTAGATCGGGTGGATGGATATCCCCTTGTCCCCGCCCCTCACCCTCTTCTTCATGCCCCCCTCCCCTCCTGTGTAAGGCTCACTTTTAGATTGCTCAGACCAGCGCGCTCGCCATTCATTACAGGTGGTGTGCCTTCTTCCCGCCTCCTCCTCCTCTGTACACAGGAAAACATTACAGCACAGAAGGAGGAGGAGGGGCGGGTTCAGGTCCCTCCTCTCCGCACTGCACTGTGTAAGGAGGCAGCTGGGGAGAGATCCTGGGCCGGCTGCAATGCACAGTGGAGAGGAGCTTGCGGCGTGCGGGAATGAAGACAACCCGCGGGCATTGCTGGACTGGATCATATTGCAAGACAGTCCCGGCGAAACATTGAAGTTGCCGTATGGGCACATTAGGCGGGCGCGAGGCCTAAGGCGACCGCCTAATTAGAGAGCCGCCTCTGAAAACAGGGGCCCAGAGGAGCCATGTCATTCTCCTTGCTAGACAGAAAAAAGAAACTGGGAATGCAGAGCAGAGAGTGGGGGGGATGTACCCGGGGAGGTACTGTACTGTGTGGAGTGTTTAACACTTAACATGCTGTTTTCTGACTAGCCAAGCTCCTAAATGGGAGGATAATACCCTAAGGTCAATTGCTGCGGTGTCCGTCCATGAACGGAGGAGAAAAGAGGCAAGCAACAGATCAAAAAACTCACGCTTCGGATCGTTCCTCGGATCAGGAGTCACGGATCGGATCAGCAAAAAATAAAAATCTCCCCCACTGTAATATCCATATCTCCCCCCACTGCAGTGGCATCACTTGGTGCAAAAAAATAATAATAATAAAAATGGTGTCACCCCCCCCACCCACTATGGTCCCCCCTCAGTACAGAAACCCCCCTAGTAGTGCAGACCTCAGATCGTAATCCCCCCAGTAGTGCAGACCTCAGACAGTAACCCCCACAGTAGTGAAGACCTCAGACGGTAACCCCCACCAAAGTGCAGACCTCAGACGGTAACCCCCACCAAAGTGCAGACCTCAGACGGTAACCCCCACCAAAGTGCAGACCTCAGACGGTAACCCCCCAGTAATGCAGACCTCAGACCGTAACCCCCCCCAGTAGTGCAGACCTCAGACCGTAATCCCCCCAGTGTGCAGACCTCAGACCGTAACCCCCCCCCCCCCCCCCCCCAGTATAGTGCAGACCTCAGACCGTAACCCCCCCCCCAGTAATGATAATTATGCATAGATATGAGAAATAAGGAGACCCCCCCAGTGTCACACAGACACCCCCAGTGTCACAACAGACACCCCCCCAATGTCACACCAGACACCCCCCCCCAATGTCACACCAGCACACCCACCCCCCCAATGTCACACCAGACACCCCCCCCAATGTCACACCAAGACCCCCCCCCCCCCCCACCAACACCACACGCCCCCCCCCCCCAATGTCACACCAGACACCCCGCAACGTCACACCAGACCCCCCCCTCAGTGTCACACCAGACACCCCCCCCCCCAGTGTCACACCAAACACCCCCAATGGCGCCCATGGCACTTGCCATAGCTGCCATACCATTTTATACACCGCTGCTTCCAAGATCACACCAGGACCCCCCCCGCAACATCACACCAGACCCCCCCAATGTCACACCCGACACCCCTCCAGTGTCACACCAGACCCCCCCCCCCTCCCCCGCAACATCACACCAGACCCCCCCCCCCGCAACATCACACCAGACACCCCCCCCCCAATGTCCCACCAGACACCCCCCCCCCCCAATGTCACACCAGACACCCCAGTGTCACACCCGACACCCTCCAAACATCACACCGGAAGCTCCACATTTAGGTTTTAAAACATTTTGAAGTAAAGTGAATTTTATTATTGGCTAACAGACAGAAAGCCCCGCCTCCAGGCTTCTTCCACTGACACCATCAGGGGCAACATGGTGGGTGTGAGCTCACAGGGAGATGAAGGTGGGCGTGGTCTCCCTCACAGCCAATCATATCTCTTCTGGATGATGGCCCTCGGCCCCCAGACTTTCCCGGCAGTGACTTCCCTAAGGATGACCTCACACAACACATGATGCAGAGAAACCAGAGGACGGGTATAGGAAGCTCTGCAGAGGACCTTCTTGTGTCTTCTGAACAATGGAGCCGACATTCCCACCAACTGACCCTGAGCTCCACCCTACCGAAGATCTCACCAACGTGTCCAGATTGTCTCCAAGAGCCGACATTCCCACCAACTGACCCTGAGCTCCACCCTACCGGAGATCTCACCAACGTGTCCAGATTGTCTCCAAGAGCCGACATTCCCACCAACTGACCCTGAGCTCCACCCTACCGGAGATCTCACCAACGTGTCCAGATTGTCTCCAAGAGCCGACATTCCCACCAACTGACCCTGAGCTCGACCCTACCGGAGATCTCACCAACGTGTCCAGATTGTCTCCAAGAGCCAACATTCCCACCAACTGACCCTGAGCTCGACCCTACCGGAGATCTCACCAACGTGTCCAGATTGTCTCCAAGAGCCGACATTTCCACCAACTGACCCTGAGCTCCACCCTACCGGAGATCTCACCAACGTGTCCAGATTGTCTCCAAGAGCCGACATTTCCACCAACTGACCCTGAGCTCCACCCTACCGGAGATCTCACCAACGTGTCCAGATTGTCTCCAAGAGCCGACATTCCCACCAACTGACCCTGAGCTCACCCTACCAGAGATCTTACCAAGATGATTGTTCCAGAGTGACAATTCCCCCCCCCCCGACATTCCCCCCACCAACTGACCCTGAGCTCACCTACGGAGATCTCACCAACGTGTCCAGATTGTCTCCAAGAGCCGACATTCCCACCAACTGACCCTGAGCTCCACCCTACCGGAGATCTCACCAACGTGTCCAGATTGTCTCCCAGAGCCGACATTCCCACCAACTGACCCTGAGCTCCACCTTACCGGAGATCTCACCAACGTGTCCAGATTGTCTCCAAGAGCCGACATTCCCACCAACTGACCCTGAGCTCCACCCTACCGGAGATCTCACCAACGTGTCCAGATTGTCTCCCAGAGCCGACATTCCCACCAACTGACCCTGAGCTCCACCCTACCAGAGATCTCACCAACGTGTCCAGATTGTCTCCCAGAGCCGACATTCCCACCAACTGACACTGAGCTCCACCCTACCGGAGATCTCACCAACGTGTCCAGATTGTCTCCAAGAGCCGACATTCCCACCAACTGACCCTGAGCTCCACCTTACCGGAGATCTTACCAACGTGTCCAGATTGTCTCCAAGAGCCGACATTCCCACCAACTGACCCTGAGCTCCACCCTACCGGAGATCTCACCAACGTGTCCAGATTGTCTCCAAGAGCCGACATTCCCACCAACTGACCCCGAGCTCCACCCTACCAGAGATCTCACCAACGTGTCCAGATTGTCTCCCAGAGCCGACATTCCCACCAACTGACCCTGAGCTCCACCCTACCGGAGGTCTCACAAACATGGATACATGTGACCACAAATGTGACGTCAGGCCACTGCGGGTGAACAAGGACCGAGCTAGGGGGCTACATGACCCCCCATAGGAGGGTGAGGGCCAAATCAGTATGATCTCCCAGAGATGGTGAATAATAAAGAACTATCGTCCTCCCGGCACACAGAGCCGAGACTTCCCACCACGTCCCCATCTTCTCTCTTCATCTATCAGGAAGTTTCTGGTCTACAGAGTTGGTGGAGAATGTGTAGAGGCGGGAAGCAAACAGTCTCCTCCCACATTGTCAGGTCACATGGCGGTCTCTTGCTGGAGTTCTCTCTCCTCCTCTTCATCCAGACGATTCAGTTTTTCCTGAACCTCGGGGGGGACCGACACTTCCAGAAGATTCTCCATTCCGGCTTCCGGCTCGTCATCAATCAGAACCTGAGAGAGAAAAACATCCCATGTCACCGACATCTTTAGGCCCCGTACACACGTCCGAGAACCTCGTCGGGCTAAACTCATCGTTCCGCCCGACGAGGTTCCCGAAGAGCGGTCGGAAAGCTTGTCGAGCCAAATTTCCTCATTGAACAACGAGGAAAAAGAGAGCATGCTCTCTATTTTGGCTCGACGAGCTTCCCAACGGGATGCTCGCCGAAACTGTACACACGACAGATTATCTCGGCAGAATATGTCTCCCAGCGAGCTTCTCACTGGATTCTGCCGAGAAATTCTGTCGTGTGTACGCCGCCTTACAGGGGCCAATAAGAGCCACAGAACCTCACTGTGTGTGTCATTCCCCCGCCGGGGCCCCGGGAGCGGTGCGGTATGTGTGTCATTCCCCCGCCGGGGCCCCGGGAGCGGTGCGGTATGTGTGTCATTCCCCCGCCGGGGGCCCCGGGTGCGGTACGCCAGTCGTTCCCCCGCCGGGGGCCCCGGGTGCGGTACGCCAGTCGTTCCCCCGCCGGGGGCCCCGGGTGTGGTACGTGAGTCATTCCCCCGCCAGGGCCCCAGGAGCGGTGCGATATGTGTGTCATTCCCCCGCTGGGGCCCCGGAGTTCCCCATATAACTGACCTGGATGACTTTCTCACAGGTCCTCCCCAGGGCGGGTTCCGTCTCCCAGCAGTGCAGCGATCGAAGGATCAGGTAGGTTCCTCGTTCTCTCAGAGTGCCGCGTCCTTCCCGGGTTGCGCAGAGCTGGGGGGGAGAAAATTAGGACTCATCATCATCATCATCTTCCCCCACAGAGCACAACCCCCCCCCCCCCCAGGTCCTCAAGGTCTATAATCACCCCCAGGGGCTTTTTAATGGATAGGAACTTCCCCTCCCCCACTAGGCTCCTCATGGCATCACAACAGCTGCCCCCGGCCTGGATTCTGATTGGTCGCACAAAGTCGGAGCTGATTGGAGGACCGATATCCAATGAACTGCTGAAAACCCGCTTGTGCCGCCCTCTTTCTAGAAGACCCCCCCTGTAGATTTACTCCCCCAACCAAAGCCAAATTTATGGGCGTAACCAATGTTGGGGAAAGTGGGCAGGTCAGCCAGAGGTTTCCCGCCCAGTTCCACCCCCTCGGTCTGTATCCAGGATGCATCTCATTGTTACCAATAAGAAGACAAATGGTGGGGGAGGGGGAGGTGCGGGCAGTCCTATCCAGATGGCAGGAAACACCAGAATGTTCCGCAACTGCTGCCTTCCCCCTCAGGAGGCGGCTCCTCCCCTACTTACCTCCTGAGCCGGGGGCCACAGATCCGTCCAGTCCTCCCCTCCCCTGCGTTGTTCTAGAAGGCCACACATCGCTCCTCCCCCTATCAGAGATGGACTATTCCCTCCCTCCAAGGAACGTGACCAATGGGTGTGGATTGTTTGGGATTCTCCCCCAGGAGACATGTGACCAGCGAGGGGTTAATTCGGCAGCTCTGCTGAATATGAATCCCGATTATCGCCTTCCCGAGGACCCCGACAACCCAACTTCCTTCTTATAGGTAGATGGCTCTACTAGAATAACCCCACCCTGTGTACAGACCACTCCCCCGAGGTCCCTCACCAGCTGCAGGCACTCAATCAGCATCCGGCGTATATCGGGGTCCGGCTCCCTCTGCTTCTCCTCCGGGAGATACTGGAGATCCGGGGGGAGTGCTGGGAATGGAGAGATGGGGGTCAGTGACAGGTAAACACCCCTCCCCCACAGCCAGGAAATCATAAAAGGATACTGACAGGAAGTGATGTCATTACACCAAAACCCCCCAAAAAAATACAAAACTATTCCAACGTGGCAGAAAACCCGACTAGACACAGGAGTCCGACCACCGAGGGCCCCCCACCCCCCATCTAACACCCTCCATCATCCCCCCCCCCCCAACATCCATCACCAAGAACCTTCACCATCCAACACCCTCCCATAAGCCACAGTCCCACCATTCCAACACCGGGGGCCCCCCCAACATCCATCACCAAGAACCTTCACCATCCCAACACCCTCCCATAATCCACAGTCCCACCATTCCAACACCGGGGGCCCCCCCAACATCCATCACCAAGAACCTTCACCATCCACACCTCTTCTTATCAACAGGCCCCACCATCCCACCACCCTCTCATAATCCCCCCCCCCCCCCAACAGCTCCCACCATCCCAACACCTGCTCATCATCCACCATCAACAACCTCCACCATCCCAACATCCGAAACCAAGAGTCTCCACCATCCCAACACTGAGAGCCTCCACCAGTCCATCAGCCTCCCCTTTCCGACGTCCGAACCATCATCCACCCCCACCAACAGCCTCTACAATCCCAACATCTGCCATCACCCACCCCTACCACCCCCATCTCCAACACTAACAACCACCACCCCACATTAATGCTAACATTTACCCCCAATGGCCTCCCCCATCACAACACCCTCTCTATGGTTGTCTTACTCTCCATCTCCTCCTCTGTATATTCTTCTCCACCAGCCAATGGCAGCAACAGGAATGGCAACAAATCCACCTCCTCCCCCAACAGCCAGCTGTGATCTCCTGGAATACAAGCAAAACCAGATGTGACCCTTCCTGTTAGAGAACACCAGATACCCCGCCTCTCCTTCCCACCAACCGTCCCATCCACTGCACCTCCCATCAACCGCCCCATCCACTGCCCCTCCCACAACCACTCCATCCACTGCCCTTCCCACCAACCGCCCCATCCAATGCCCATCCCACCAAACGCCCCATCCAGAACCACCCCATCTACTCCCCCTCCCACAACCGCCCCACCCACTGCCCCTCCCACCAACCGCCTCGTCCAATGCCCATCCCACCAAACGTCCCATCCACTGCCCCTCCCACAACCGCCCTGTCCACCAATCGCCCCTTCCCACAACCGCCTCATCCCACAATCGCCCCTTCCCCAAACCGCCTCATCCCACAACCGCCCCTCCCACTAACCGCCCCGTTCACTGCCCCTCCCACCAACCACCCCATCCACTGCCCCTCCCACCAACCGCCCCATCCACTGCCCCTCCCACCAACCGCCCCATCCACTGCCCCTCCCACCAACCGCCCCATCCACTGCCCCTCCCACCAATCGCCCCATCCACTGCCCCTCCACCAATCGCCCCATCCACTGCCCTCCACCAATCGCCCCATCCACTGCCCCTCCACCAACCGCCCCATCCACTGCCCCTCCCACCAACCGCCCATCCACTGCCCATCCCACAACCGCCCCATCCACTCCTCCTACAACTGCCCCATCCACCAATCGCCCCTTCCCACAACCATCCCCTCCACTGCCCCTCCCACCAACCACCCCATTCACTGCCCCTCCCACCAACTGCCCCATCCACTGCCCCTCCCACCAACTGCCCCTCACACAACAGCCCCATTCACTGCACCTCTGCTCCTCACACAACCACCCCATCCACTGCCCCTCCCACCAACACCCCGTCCACTGTCCCTCACAACCGCCCCGTCCACTGCCCATCCCGCCAACCGCCCCATCCACTGCCCCTCCACAACCGCCCCATCCACTGCCCCTCCACCAACCACCCCATCCACTGCCCCTCCAACCACCCCATCCACTGCCTCTCCCCAACCGCCCATCAACACTGCCTTCCCCACCAACCGCCACATCCACTGCCTCTCCCACCAACCGCCCCCATCAACACTGCCCTTCCCACCAACCGCCCCATCAACACTGCCCGTCCCACCAACCGCCCCATCAACACTGCCCGTCCCACCAACCGCCACATCCACTGCCCCTCCCACAACCACCCCATCCACTGCTCCTCCCACAACCGCCCCATCAACACTGCCCTTCCCACCAACCACCCCATCCACTGCCACTCCCACCAACCACCCCATCCACTGCTCCTCCCCACAACCGCCCCCATCCACTGCCCATCCCACCAACCGCCCTATCCACTGCCCATCCCACCAACCGCCCCATCCACTGCCCTTCCCACCAACCACCCCATCCACTGCCCTTCCCACCAACCGCCCCATCCACTGCCCCTCCCACCAACCGCCCCATCCACTGCCCCTCCCACCAATCGCCCCATCCACTGCCCCTCCCACCAATCGCCCCATCCACTGCCCCTCCCACCAATCGCCCCATCCACTGCCCCTCCCACCAACCGCCCCATCCACTGCCCATCCCACAACCGCCCCATCCACTGCCCATCCCACAACCGCCCCATCCACTGCCCCTCCTACAACTGCCCCATCCACCAATCGCCCCTTCCCACAACCATCCCCTCCACTGCCCCTCCCACCAACCACCCCATTCACTGCCCCTCCCACCAACTGCCCCATCCACTGCCCCTCCCACCAACTGCCCCTCACACAACAGCCCCATTCACTGCACCTCTGCTCCTCACACAACCACCCCATCCACTGCCCCTCCCACCAACCACCCCGTCCACTGTCCCTCCCACAACCGCCCCGTCCACTGCCCTTCCCGCCAACCGCCCCATCCACTGCCCCTCCCACAACCGCCCCATCCACTGCCCCTCCCACCAACCACCCCATCCACTGCCCCTCCCACCAACCACCCCATCCACTGCCTCTCCCACCAACCGCCCCATCAACACTGCCCTTCCCACCAACCGCCACATCCACTGCCTCTCCCACCAACCGCCCCATCAACACTGCCCTTCCCACCAACCGCCCCATCAACACTGCCCGTCCCACCAACCGCCCCATCAACACTGCCCGTCCCACCAACCGCCACATCCACTGCCCCTCCCACAACCACCCCATCCACTGCTCCTCCCACAACCGCCCCATCAACACTGCCCTTCCCACCAACCACCCCATCCACTGCCTCTCCCACCAACCACCCCATCCACTGCTCCTCCCCACAACCGCCCCATCCACTGCCCATCCCACCAACCGCCCTATCCACTGCCCATCCCACCAACCGCCCCATCCACTGCCCTTCCCACCAACCACCCCATCCACTGCCCTTCCCACCAACCACCCCATCCACTGCCCCTCCCACCAACCACCCCATTTACTGCTCCTCCCACCAACCGCCCCATCCACTGCTCCTTCCCACCAACCACCCCATCCACTGCCCTTCCCACCAACCGCCCCATCCACTGCCCCTCCCACCAACCGCGCCCCATCCACTGCTCCTCCCACAACCACCCCACCCACTGCCCCTCTCCAGTGGTGCGGACTGTAGTTCCTACAGGGGAGGAGTCACTTACTGTGATTGAAGCAGCAATTTCTCAACGTTCCCACAATTCCTCCTCTGCGGATCCCGGAACCTGGAGTGTGAGCATGGGGGAGGAGCCTCTGGAGGGCGCACCTAGGAGAGATGGAGGGAAGAGTCATTGCAAATTCCGGAACCCCTCACCCCAAAACTGCCCACCAGCCCAGAAATATGGGGTGCGCCACTCTGGAAGACTATGAGGGTGTATGCGAGGGGCGCACCACCCTGGGGGACTATGGGGGTGTATGCGAGGGGCGCTCCACCCTGGAGGACTGTGGGGGGTGTATGCGAGGGGCGCACCACCCTGGAGGACTGTGGGGGGTGTATGCGAGGGGCGCACCACCCTGGAGGACTATGGGGGGTGTATGCGAGGGGCGCACCACCCTGGAGGACTATGGGGGTGTATGCGAGGGGCGCTCCACCCTGGAGGACTATGGGGGTGTATGCGAGGGGCGCTCCACCCTGGAGGACTGTGGGGGGTGTATGCGAGGGGCGCTCCACCCTGGAGGACTGTGGGGGGTGTATGTGACTATGGTGGAGGGGGAAGCATTGTAAATATGATAAAATAATATTTAAAAAAAAAAAAATCTATAAATCAGTGAAGCGCCTCCAATGTCTCCTCCCATCCCGAAAATGACTATGGTCCCAAAAATGTGTCGAAAGTGTCCGATGTGTCCGCCATAATGTCGCAGTCACGAAACAAATTACTGATCACCGCCATTAGTAGTAAAAAAATATTAATAAAAATGAATAAATCCATCCCCTATTCTGTAGACACTATACATTTTGCGCATCGGCCTAAACTGAGGAAAAAAATTTAAAAATATTGCAT